>SNQJ01S0200557.1:0-14816 GCA_010110895.2 Picea sitchensis | reverse complement strand
GACTAGGACCCACATTCGGCACTTTCTCCCCCTTAGGCGCCTAGGGAAGAGAAACACTTGCCTTGGTACTTTATTTTAATTAAAAAATTTAACAATAAGGTGGATAGTGTTGAGGAAAAGGTATGGATTACCTTACTCAATCATTTTCAGATCTTGTATGGCTAGGACAAGACAGTTGAGAATGTTAACTGGGGTTTATAGCCTCAAAATATTCACTTAATCCGCAAGTATTAATTACAAGGACTGAGACTGATTTTATAATTTTAATATGTTGCAATATAAAATAAATTTTATAAAAACTACTAGAATGTACACATATTTTACAATAAAGTAAACATGGAGATCAAAAGAAAAAAAGTAACCAGTCACGAAAACCCATGTATGAGACATAATAACAATCTGATTTTATTTTATTCTAAGATACTGAAAGTGTTTTTCTCTTTACAAAACCCCTGCGAGGGTATGGACCAAAGTATTATTTAGAGATATATGATGAACACCATAAAAAAATACTCCAACATTAAAGTAACACTAAAATTAATAATCTGGATCAGCCTACCGCAAACTGCTGCCATTTTGACTCTGCAAGATTTCCTTTATCAGCCATGAAAATTAATTCACAAACAGACAAGAATACACAAACTATTAAGGATGAATCAACACCTCTAAAACAAGCGTCTAAAAAGTGTGGTTCAGTCTTGAACTTTGTTGTCTACAATAAGACCCTGTTGTCAACAAGAGAATTAGGCTTTCGAATAAATTCATAAATGAATGAAAACTAAAACTATCTCATGTAACTAAAGAGAAAACCTTAGTCTTGTTTTCTCCTTCTATTATCCCTTGTCTCTTCTTCTCATTGAGCTTTTATTCTCTCCCAATAAGTTGAAGTAGATCAACTACTTTCTTTAATTAAGTTGATTTAACTTAACTAATTAATTTAGGAGAAATAAATAATATTAATATAGTTAAGGGTCTTAATTAATAATAACTAAGTAGGTGAGACCCCTTGTGACTCCCATCATTTCTTATTTTTAAATCATGAAATATAACACACAAAAGATAATCATTTTAACCATATGCCACCCTTGTAACTCCCTTGAATATCATTTAAACTGGATATTTAAATATCAGCAATAATTTATATTATATCCAAAAAGAATATATATCCACATTATCCACAAAATATCAAAAATAGGGCTTGTTGTCCAAACTATGTTGAAAACCATTAAACAATGTCCTCGTCAACTGAATCACATAAAACATAATTTAAAAACCATATTTGCCACTTTGTGAGGTAATTTTCCTTTTTTCACTATTGTTTCCCTTAGACTTTTCTGAAGTAGCTCGTGGTTGATTGGACCATTGGGGTTGTATCTCGTTGATCACATGGGAGTATTCATACTTTAAGGGAGGGAAGACACAGATTTAGAGGAATCGGTGGAGGGAGAAGAAGGAGAGGCAATTGTTTTTCCTTTATCTTGCACAAGTTGGGGAATATTAGTTTTCAATCTCTTACTGACGTGTGAAGACTGAACTCGCGAAACAACACGGGCAATTTGGACATTGGGATTAACAGGTGGTGGTAAAGGCAATGACATAGTGGGCCAACCACAATGGTGAGAGACATGCTAGTGGACAATGTCTTGCCAACCGTCATCTACAGGGACTTCAGGTTGCAAAGACACATGTGGAGGAATGGGAATGATGGGAAAATCCTGAGGAGGCTAGAAAGGAGGTCTTTCTGGTCGAGGGTGCATTATCCCATGGCCAACCCAATTAAATAACCCATATTGGAATAGCTAGTTCAATTCTTGCGGGTCAACGTCAAAGTGGATAGAGAATTTGGGCCTCCTATGGCCTCGATTCCAATTTCCCCTGCCTCTATTATTTCGACCATTGTTGCCTCTACTAAAACAATTCATCCTATAGCAACAGTTTGTCAATAATGAAGCTCTTAATAAACCATACATGACACTTTGCTTACATGAATCAAAAGTTGACTCCAAAATTGACACGAGATACATGCAAATCCATTCATAACACATCATTCATTAATTACCAAGTGAAAAGGGAATAATAGGGTTCATGGGAAGTATGGAGGGAGTGTAATTAGAAAAAAATGGTATCATGGAGGGAATCAATATACGAATATTGTTCAACAATTAACCAAACAATTAACTGTGTATATAAAAATATCAATAATATTAGTCCTCAACCCTTGCTATGTTATCTTCCTTTCGCTTCCACACAGACTTCTCTTTTAAAATTTATATCACAGAACATGGATGAAATAAGTGAAATCAGGATTTTGGAGGGAGTGTAATTAGTGAAAAATGGTAGAATGATGGGGAAATTTTACGGATATTGTTCAAGTGAAAAATCAAAACATGTTATCTCTGATGCAATCAAAATATATCTCTGTCCAAAATTTTGAAGTTTAAACAATATTATGTTTCAAAAACAATAACCCAAACTGACGCTTTCTTTAACAAAATTTCTCGTTGGCCTCTGAATTTTTTTACACAGTAAACTATCTGATATGCCCAGAAATATTTAACCACAGTAATCGTTATAACAATATTATCATTATATAACAGAAATGATGAACAACATCATAATCGCTACAGGAATACAACAATAATCTTAGAGTGGATGAGCCACGATTCATAACATCAACCCCAGCAATGGTCCTTTAAAACCCACAGGGTCACGCACTGTGCTCCCAAAACAAAACTCATATCCATCAATCAAACCTTTGTTTAATGCAACTTATTTGAACTTCATTATGGGCAGTATTACTCAATTCGAGCATCAGACTTTTCAAACACAAGTTCTTTCTTAACAATAAAACATGATGATTTTGCCAAGATAAATAGTATTTTTTATCAGGAACACAAGCTTCAACAAACTGTAAATTCCAATGAATAGGTGAGTATCGACTCTTTCTACAATTTTCAAGAAAGTGACCAATTAAAACCCATGCCCAAACCAAAATAGCACAAATAGTGCTCCTACCAAAATCTGGGTAAGCAATGTCCTCATATTTGCATAAGGTTCACCACGCAACAGTGACAATGAGGTCATGAGAAGGTAGGCTAGCAACTGAGGGCTTGGCCAGGACAAGGCATGAAAGGTACTATTCCATCATCATAGTTCACAAAAATGTTCACATTGTCAAAATTATGGCCCAAGTATACTAACCATAGAGACCAGCAATGTCAATATATAGGTGGGGTATTCAAAAAACCCAGAGGTAAGGCTGAGATAACCCATTTCAACAGGGAGTTCAAACACACAATATAGAACCATAAGCAAGGCAGTCTCAACCACAACTTTTACTCAGCAAATGTTTGCAAACAGTTACACACAGCAAAGACACCATGACCATTTTTTAATGCCAACGGTCTCAGAACAACCACCACAGGAAACTAAGGATGCAACCATAAATACACAGTTCCATCATGACAGCTTGAGAATTACATAGACCTCGAGCAACCAAAGCCAATATTTTGATTTAAGGGCAGAGCAAATTTCATGGATGGAAAAGTAAGAAAACCCCATATCTGTAAAATATTGTGTAAGGAGAAAAACCAAGGTTGTATACTTCCTACACGACCGGGAAAGGTGGAGCAGTAGAAACTAACAAAGAAAGAATGCAAGAATGACTAGAGTGGCAGGCTCGAGGTGAGTTTGAGTGATGTGCATTTACTGCACGTCACTTCTTCCTTCAGATTTCCATTCATGGCTTAGTATGAGCCAAGTCCACTAGCCATATCACCATACCATTAACATTTAAAACCGTTAATACAACCAAATATTCCAAACTTGCCATGTTACAATCTGCAAAGTGCACGATATTCCAAAGTGTGCCACCCCTTGCCACTATCAATTCTTCTCATATGACAACTTACTAGGAACACAACCAAATTAAAACTCAACCAATGTGCATAACAATAGTAGCAGGGGTAGAGGTGATCATCCAATATTTTCTATGGACAATATACAATATCAAAATTAAAACTGGAGTGTATTTCTTTCATTCAAAAGGTAGTGTAATCATATTTCGTGAGAGATAATCAAGACCATATTGTTCATTGTTTTAATCACCTTGCCCACAAAATATTATCATAAGCATTTTAACCATGATTTGAAGAAAATTAGTTGTAGAAATTGTATCACAATCAATACATAGGCAAACAAAATGTAAGTGTCTCTTCTCCATCATAGTGCCATAAGTTAAACAATGGGGTCCCACCTACTAGTATATTATTAATAAAGTTAAATAATAAAGTTTGGCAATCATTTGCGAGCATAGTATCCAACAATGCGCTTTTAAGCGTCAACAAACTGGAGACTCCACAGGGAAATCTGTTTCCAATAGATTAAGAACTTAGAACGTTTGCTTTTGCAGACCAGGTGAATCGTAGATCAAAAAATTATTTACCATGATGATTATGCAACAAGGGGAGTGAGGCGGTTTAAGGGGGAAAATGATCTGGGATTTTGGGAATAGCTCATGAAAAGTATTATGTATGAGGGGGTTTGGTCCTGTATGCATAACATTTGATTGTTCACAGTAAAAGTGTTTCGTGTTTTAAGGATAAAATTTCATGGTATGCTCTTTTGAATCTCAGGGTGGAGGGAAGAAAGGGATAGCAAAAGTGGGGATGAAAATCCAATCATCTATCTAACAATAGTGTTGGAAGCAGAGTGAAATTTCAGTGATGTCTACAAGGGGGACATCATGATAGTTGTGTAACTTGATTATTATTGATCAACAATACTTACCGAATATCATTGTTGTGGCGAAACTAATCCAAATTTTATTTCTGATAAACAAAAAGAAAAACAGCAGAAAATGAAAAAAACAAAAATGAATAAATCAACAAAGAAAAAACCAAAAAAAGAAACAAAAAACTATAATACAGCAGTGACTTCCATGCAGCATTTATATTTCAAGTTGGTTCCACATAATGTTTCAAGTGGGAACTTTTGGTACTATAGGAAAATAATTGCTCTTTCAAGTCTTTTAGAAGACAAGAATTTGAGCCCAGGACAAAAGAGATTTTGAAAGGACCAAGCCGTAATTTTTGAAGCTTCGAATGGCTTCCTCTGCCAACATGGGTCAAGTCCCAAAGCAAGACTTTCTCATTTACTTTAAATTTGAAAGCTTTTGCGCTTTTGTTGAAATATTTCTTCACGGTTTGTTGTCTTCTCTTTATGTTTTCCAAAGTAAACATTCTTTGTTCCTCTAAAGATAACAATGCATTTATCCTTTGAGGGACATTAGAAGAATTTAATTCTTGGATCTATAGCATCAGCCGTAGAGAAGAAAGTACCAATTCAATAGGAAAAATAGCTTCTTGACCATAGACAAGTTGAAAGGGAGTGCAACATGTGCTTACCTTGCTAGTAGTGTGATGTTCCCAAAGGGAATAAGTGAGGAGGGTGTGCCATTGACGAGGCTTATCTTCGATGAGCCTCTTTATGATCCTAACCAGATTTTTGTTAGTAGACTCGGCTTTCCCATTTCCTTGAGGGTAATAAGTTGATGAGGTGAAATGATTGACCCCCAATTTAGCTAAAAACTGAGTCAATTTATTGGAAATGAAAGTGGGACCGTTATCTGTAATAATCTCTAAAGGAATGCCAAATCTGGAGAAAATATTAGTTTCCAGGAAAGAAATTACATGTTCATCCTGTGAGTGTTTAAGTGGGACAGCTTCAGTCCATTTAGTGAAATAATTTGTGGTTGTCAAGATAAAAACCTGCCCTACTAAAGATGGAGGAATAATAGGACCAATAAAGTCTAGACCGCATTTAGAAAAAGGAAAATCAAGGAGGACATGTTGCAAAGGCATGGCAGAAATATATTATTTCCCAACGAAATTTTGGCACTTGTCACAAGATCTTGAAAATTTATAAGAATCTCGAAAAATTGAAGGCTAATAATAACCTTTTCTTATGATTTTAAAAGCAGTAGTTTTAGCAGAAAAGTAGCCACCAACTTGAATAACAAAATCTGAAGATCCATGAGTTTCATGGAACAATTTATGTGCTTCCTCATTATTCACACATCGAATTAATATACCATTAGTAGATCTCCTGAACAAAAAGCCTCCTAAAATAATATGTCTGGAAGATTCAAGACGGATCCTTCTCCTTTTATGAGTATCTAAGTCATTTGGGAATTTATGATATTGCAAGTAATACACCATATTTTTATACCGGGGATGTTCATCTATAGAAAGGGTTTGACTCTCAATATAAAATAGTGTTGAAAGAGGATTATCATGATCATCAATTTCTTCACTTTCTTCAGCATGTTGAGCTAAGTGAAGGTCTAAGTCTCGTCCCTTAATTGTTTTTGAATTCATGATGGTTAAATCATGCTCCTAGATTTTGGCAACCCAATGTGAAAGCTTCCGTGAAAGATACGTTTGTGAAATAAAAAACTTGGCAGCAAGCAAAGGGACTTTTACCTGTGTGTGTTTGCCTAGGATAAAGTGGTGAAATTTCTCCACATCTTTAACAAGATCAAAAGCATGGTTTTCGATATAAGAATAATTGAATTCATCATATGATAAGCTTTTACTCATGTAAGCTATTGGTTTTTCATTATTCTAGTCATCACATTGTAAGAGAATAGCAGAAAATACTTCCTCAGTGGCATTAGTGTATATGATAAAATCTTTCTCAAAGTCTGGTTTTGCCAAAACTGGTGGGGAACTAATTGCCTTCTTAATCCTTACGAAATCATTTTCAATGTCTTCAGTCCAAGAAAAGGAGAGATCCTACTTTAGAAGATTATGAATTGGTTTGACCATTAAAGCAAAGTCATGAACAAATCTGTGGACAAAGTTGATAATGCCCATAAAGGCTTGAACCTCCTTTTTGGAAGTCGAGGTGGGAAGGTTCAGAATAGCAACAATCCTTTCGAGATCTATTCTTATTCCTGAATTAGAGACAATATGTCCAAGGAGCTTGCCCTTGGTAATGCCAAAAATAGATTTAGAAGGATATAAAGAAATGTCAAACTTTCTGCATTGCATGAGAACTTTTCTAAGATGACCAAAATAATATAATTGGTTCTTTGAATAAACAGTTGATTCATCAAGATAAATCTGGATAATCTTACTGATCAGATCATCAAAATCTATCTACATAGCTCTTTGGAAGGTGGGACCTGCATTAGATAAGCCAAAAGGCATGTGTTCATAAGAAAATGTGACCCAACGTGTAGTGAAAGTGGTTTTGTATCTATCAAGTAAAGACATCATGATAGTTTGTGAATTACATAGACCACGAGCAACCAGAGCCAACATTTTAATTTCAGGGCAGAGAAAATTTCATGGATGGAAAAGTAAGAAAACTCCATACCTGTAAAATATTGTGTAAGGATAAAAACCAAGGATGTTTACTTCCTCCACGACCGGGCAAGGTGGAGAAACAACAACTAACAAAGAAAAAATGCAAGAATGACTAGGGTGGCAGGCTCGAGACAAGTTTGAGTGACGTGTATTTGCCGCACGTCACTTCTTCCTTCAGATTCCCATTCATGGCTTAGTACAAGCCAAGCCCACTAGCCATCTCATCATACCATTAACATTTAAAACCATTAATACAACCAAATATTCCAAACTTGCCATGTTACAATCTGCAAAGTGCGCGATATTCGAAAGTGCGCCACCCCTTACCACTATCAATTATTCTCACATGACAACTTACTAGGAACACAACCAAATTACAACTCAACCAATTCTCATAACAATAGTAGCAAGGGTCGAGGTGATCACCCAATATTTTCTATGGACAATATACAACATCAAAATTAAAACTGAAGTGTATTTCTTTCATCCAAAAGGTGGCATAGTCATATTTCGTGAGAGATAATCAAGACCATATAGTTCCTTGTTTCAATCACCTTTCCCACAACATATTATCATAAGAATTTTAACCATGATTTGAAGAAAATGAGTTGTAGAAACTGTGTCGCAAGCAATACATATGCAAACAAAATATAAGTGTCGCTTCTCCATCATAGTGCCATAAGTTAAACAAGGGATCCCACCTACTAGTATATTATTAATATAGTTAAATAATAAAGCTTGGCAATCATTTGTGAGCATAGTATCTGTTAGCACTCAGAAATTTCTTTGGGTTGTATCAAAGAAAACCCCAAGGTAATTGTTTCAACCAACTTTAGATTGTATTATGATCTATACAACCAAAGAGGGCTCTCTGAGATGTCTGATGACTGGTAATAAATCAAATGATTCATTAATAAATGTGCAAAGGTCATATTCTGCAATAGGACAAGTCTGGTTTTGCTTTAAAATGGTTGGTAGGAAAAACAAGGGAGAGGTAACATTGGGCAATGGAGTCAAGGCCCGAATTTCAATGTTTTTACAGTCAAGAACTAGTTGGTTTCTTTTTGTAGATTCGAGGAAAAATAGGTGCTATTCTCAGCAAATAAATGATATGAGATGAGATATGGAAAGGAGAAGAAATCCCACTACACTACAGGCATCAATCAGTGGATGAATCTCTAGTGTATCTTTAGAAGAAAGGACACAAGATTAATTACTAAACAAAGCATCAAACGAAGATGAATTATGTAAAAGTAACCACTAACACATAAAAAGCATCATCAGTGTGAAAGGAGCATCAAAAATAGATGAATTCATACCACTTACTCTCAGACAATGCTAGAAAAAAAATACAATCATGGAAATGATATACAAGAAACACATATTGAACATAAACACCGTGATGAATCTCAAATTTCAGAAAGAGGAAACTTTTGCATTAACTTCAAAGAAATAAACAAGTCTTTCTCCCCAAGGGTCCAACCCCTCTCTACTCTCATACCATGAAATATATAGAACTATAGGTCCTTTATATCTCACCATTTCTATCTCCAACCCATTTCCCAAAATAGAAACTATTGCAAACAGCAAATGACACGTTTTAACTAATTTCCTACTTTTTCAGGAGGTGAAATTATGAAAAATAGGCTTCATAATGCTACTTGTAATTCTCAAACTGTAATAGTTGTGTAAAATATGAGAAACGTTTTTGTAGTTAAGATCATCTAAATAAAAACCTCTATCGGTTTCTTGAAATTCGTCTCCATCTAGTCGGAATACGTGTCGCAAAAACATGTCTCAGATAGGAAATCATGAAAAATGAAAAATAAGGCTCAAATATTCCTTTGAATCTCCCAAAATATGAAATGTTTTTCAGATATGAGAGAGGTTTTTATTATTTGGTTTGTCCTCAAAAAAACCCTCTTGGGTATTTTCAAAATTCCTCTCCAGTTGGTCATAAAGTGATCTTTAAGTTGACCACTAAACCAGTTATTTACGCAGCGCGCCCTGTAGCCTGTGCGCAGAAAGATCCTCTACATGACAGAATCCTCTACGTGAAAAAATCCTCTACACGATAGCATCCTTTGCGCACGACAACATCCTTAGCATCCTCCACACGTGACAACATCCATGGCATCCTCCGCGCGTGACAACATCCTCTACATGACAACATCCTTCGCGCGCAACAAAATCCTCTGTGCGATAGCATCCTATGTGCGACAAAATCCTTTGCACGACAACATCCTCTGCGTGACAGCATCCTCTACGTGACAGTATCCTCTGCTTGAAAAAATCCTTTGTGTGACATCATCCTTCGTGTGACAGCATCCTCTACATGACAAAATCCTTTGCGTGACAGCATCCTTTGCGCGACAGTATCCTCTGAGCGATAGCATCCTCTGCACGACAACCTTCCATGTGCGACAACATCCTCTATGCGGTGAATTCCTTTGTGCAACACGTAACAAATTTTGTAGCACGTAGTTGAAAATGGAAATTGAAATTATAAATGATAAGCTTCCTTTTGAAACCGACCCTTGGAGATGTTACATGATGCCAGGCATAAAAACAATATTGGTTCTAATAGGCATGACTTTTCAAACTACTGACAAACCTCTAAACTTAGTTATTAAAATCATGGTGCTAACAGCTGGCTCCAATGGGGATGTTATCCTCCCTTTTAGATAGCAAAGAACAGTAGACCATGTGCCTATCCATTGGGTTTCTCCCAAACTCAACTTCCCAACTATAACTTGTAACCTGCATCTGTTGAAAACCCCAAACTTTATATGATCAAAACTAAAATCTGGAAACTAAACTGAAAATGAAAACTACATATTGCTAAAAGAAATGCTCGTAGTACCGAGCTTATTCACACTCCTACCTACCCTACTTTTCTTTAGCATAAAGGTCGAATCAAGTGACCTCACACTTCCAATGAAGCCAGTCAAGCAAATGGCTTCTTGACTGCAACTTGCTTTCAGCTCCTCCAGACAGAAAAAAGAACTCAGCAAATGATAACTCAAATTTTAAACCAAATTTTATCCCTGCATTCTTGAACAACACGTACTCCATATTCTCTAATGATTTCATCTTACTGGCAAAAGGGTCTTCGAAAACATGTAAGACTACCTTTTTTTGAAAATTAGCAAAAAGACAAGGATCTCTTTCATTCGGTTGTCCCTTCTCAAATGGAAATGTGGCAACATGATCACCTTTTACATCATCCACAGCAGGGATAGTTTTTAGGTACTCCTGGAAATATTTAGATGAAACAACAATCTTATGTGTTTGAGAAAAATCTGAAAATGTTCCTTCATGTTCTTGAACAAGAATGTCATCCTAGCTTTTAAAAACTTTTGAATATGTCAAATTAAGAGATGTGAAATCATGAATAGATTCTACAACATCCAAAAGATCTAAAACAACCTTCTCTTCTTCGGTATTTCCTTGTAACTTTGGGTAGTTATCCTCATTAATGGTTTTACTGCCTAGATTTTTTTCACATATAATTTCAAAAGTCTGATTTCACCAATTTCTTCATGATACATATTTTTAGAAAATGGATGAGCTGCAAAACAATTTGAATGATCCTCCTCATACTTGTGACTGTAATAAGGCTGATAAGACTCTAAATTTTCATTAATTTCATGGGATATAACTTGACAGTTAACATTACAATGCAGATTTGTTTCACTTTCAAGCAAAGAAGAAGCTAATGTTTGCTCGGAATGATCTTGCATACCAAGACAACTAGTCTCTACTAGTTCTTTCTGATGGGAAGAAAGTTCGTAAAGGACTTCTTCGCTTTCATCGTACATTAAGTCTTCGTCATATATATCAATCCCCATGAGTTGAATAAGATTGTCAAAATTTCCACAGAGGTTTTCAATCAAAACTAAATATGGGTAACTTTCCTTATAATTCACACAAAATACTGAATAAAAATCTTCAAGGGAAAATAGACTAGTAGATGGTAATCCTTCATACCAGGATCATGCCTCTTCTTCTAAGGTTTCCATAAACATCTTCATCAAGCAATCTTCATGCAATTTAACCCCTAGCCTATGTATGTGCATGTGAAATTTGACCAAATGAAAGACAACATCATCTCCATCTTGATCTTTGAACTTTGGCAGATACATTTGCCAATCTATAGGAGGAATATGATTTGGAAAACCAGGAATGTGTTCTCGATTCATAGCAGCATACCTTGTATATATAGAACTCATATTCAGAGAGTGGGGTCGCCAATGATGTTTTGAAACTTATAGTCTGCATTGAGAGTGGATTCGTCAGTGAAACTTTAAACTTCTAGATTCTTCAAGGTTGGAGTCGTCGAGTGAATGATGCATAGTATTTTTGGGTCTGACTATTGTTCACCATCAGTACTCAATTATAAACTTTTATGTTTACCCTAGGGAATATTTCACCTTCTCTCCCTAGAAACGGCACCAAAATGTTAGCACTCAGAAATTTCTTTGGGATGTATCAAAGAAAACCCCAAGGTAACTGTTTCAACCAACTTTATATTGTATTCTGACCTATACAACCAGAGAGGGCTCTCTCGGATGTCTGATGACTGGTAATAACTCAAAGGATTCATAAATAAATGTGTAGAGGTCAAATTCTACAATAGGAATTGTCTATTTTTTCTTTAAAAGGGTTGGTAGGACAAACAAGGGAGAGGTACCATTGGGCAATGGAGACAAGGCCCGAATTTCAATGTTTTTACAGTCAACAACTGGTTGGTTTATTTCTATAGATTCGAGGAAAAATAGGTTCTATGCTTAGTAAATAAATGATATGAGATGAGAGATGGAAAGGAGAAGAAATCTCACTACACTACAGGCATGAATCAGTGGATGAATCTCTAGTGTAGCTTTAGAAGAAAGGACACAAGATTAATTACTAAACATAGCATCAAACGAAGATTAATTCTGTAAAAGTAACCATTAACACATAACAAGCATCATCAGTGTGAAAGGAGAATCAAACATAGATGAATTCCTACCACTTACTCTCAGACAACGCTAGCAGAAAAACACAATCATGGAAATGATATACAAGAAACACATACTGAACATAAACACCATGATGAATCTCAAATTTTAGAAAGAGGAAACTTCTACATTAACTTCAAAGAAATAAACAAGTATTTATCCCCAAGGGTCCAACCCCTCTCTACTCTCGTACCATGAAATATATAGCACTATAGTTCCTTTACAACTCACCATTTTGAACTCCAACCCATTTCCCAAAATAGAAACCATTACATACAGTAAATGACACATTTTAGTTGATTTCCTGCTTTTTCAGGAGGTGAAATTATGAAAAATAAGCTTCACAATGCCACTTGTAATTATCAACTGTAATAGTTGTGTGAAATATGAGAAAAAAATTTGTAGGTAATCTCATTCTAAAGAAAAACCCCTCTCGGTTTCTTGAAATTCATCTCCATCTGGCCGAAATACGTGTCGCAAAAACATGTCTCAGACAAGAAATCATGAAAACTGAAAAATAGGGCTCAAATATTCCTTTGAATATCCCAAAATATGAAACTTTCTTCAAATCTAAGAGAGATTTTATTACTTGGTTTGTCCTCAACAAAAACCTCTCAAGGATTTTCAAAATTCCTCTCCAACTGGTCAGAAAGTGAGCTTGAATTTGACCACTAAACTAGTTATTTGTGCAGCACGCTCTGTAGCCTGTGTGCAGGAAAATCCTCTGCGCGACAGCATCCTCTGTGCGAAAAAATCCTCTGCGTGAAATAATCCTCTGTGCGAAAAAATCCTATGTGCGACAACATCCTCTGTGCATGACAACATCCTCAGCATCCTTTGCGTGCGATAACATCCTCTGCGCAATAGCATCCTCTATGCACGACAACATCCTCAACATCCTTTACGTGCGATAGCATCCTCTGCGTGAAAACATCCTCTGCGTGACAAAATCCTTTGTGCGACAACATCCTCTGCATCCTTCGCGCACGACAACATCCTCTACACGACAACATCCTTCACGCACGACAGCATCCTCTGCGTGACAACATCCTCTGCATGACAACATCCTTTACGCGACAGCATCCTTTGCGCGATTGCATCCTTCGCGTGTGACAAAATCCTCTGCATGACATCATCCTCTGCGTGACAAAATCATTTACGCGACAACATCCTCTATGCGACAATATCCTCTATGCGATAGCATCCTCTGCACGACAACCTCCCCTGCGCGACAACATCCTCTGCGCGGTGAAGTCCTCTGCGTAGCACATAGCAAATTTTGCAGCGCGCAATTGCAAATGGAAATTAAAATTATAAATGATAAGCTTCCTTTTGAAACCAACCCTTGGATATGTTAGATGATTCCATCCATAAAAACAATATTGGTGCTAACAGGCATGACTTTGAAAACTACTGACAAACCTCTAAACTTAGCTATGAAAATCATGGTGCTAACAGTATCCAACGATGTTCTTTTAAGCATCAACAAATAGGTCTCAAGTCAACCCCCAAAATAGATTCCAAAAAAATATACAATGCTAATACATGAAAACATCCTCTCAAAAGTCCACACGTATAAGAGTACAGGACACAAGGAAGGTGACATCATCTCTTCAAAGGATATAAAAGATCCAAAATTCACATCCTTCCCCAAAAGGTGAAAATCATCATCAAAATTCACATTGATCCAGGTGGATATCAATGGCCTCCCACCTATTCCAACTGGCTCAAAACAGTTTGTTGGAAATTTACTATTTTTAGAAGTTTTTTGGGTCCTAAACTTTTGGGGCCATTTTGAGGGCCTAAACGAAGTTTTTTCACGATCGAGTACCTCAATGAAATCTTAAGGCTCTGATTGAGTCCTTAAACCGAAGTTTCTCGTCAATAGCTTTCGAATGAGCTATCGTGCGCCCCAAATGAAGACCGTTTGCCAAAGGTATGCACCTGGGAAGTTGATACACCAAACTACCCAAAATGGGGTCCACAAAACTGTTGAATTTTCATCTTCTGGGGTTAGGGTTTTGGATTTTATTTATTGTTGGCCCTCGACCAAATTTTGGGGAAACTTTGGTCATCTTTGGCCCACTTTTGGACTTTGACACGTTGGTCGAAGAAGGAGCACCCAGGCGGAGCTGAGATCGTGGATCTCACCTATTTTTTAGGGTTATGTGGACCCAATAAGGGGTCCTCTAGGGTTTTTATAACGGGTTTATGGGATGTTGGCCCATGGATTATCCCCATGTTTAGGCCCTATTGTAAGATTTTGTAAAGTATAAATAAGAGGAAGTAAAAAGGAGGAGAGGCCCATGAATGCTTTGTGCAAAGGAATGTATGTGCGTCGAGGCTTTGTGCTCGACTGTGTTAAGGTCCTAACCCGCACATAGGTAGATCAATGTATTTGGATGTAATAAAGGTCAATATTAATAAGGCCTTTCAATAAAAT
>SNQJ01S0200556.1:3736-16955 GCA_010110895.2 Picea sitchensis | reverse complement strand
CTTCTAGAAGATTCCTCCTCTATAATGTTCTTAGGTGATGGTAGCACTATATAAAGGGGTTCAAGCAATGTAATGAGACATGAAGAGAAGTACTGTATTTGGAGAGGTAGCTCAATAGGAGGATGCCCCCTCAAAGAGGCAAGTGAAAAGGAGAGGATCCCTTCCATAATAGGATTCATTGTATGGTGTTGCCCTACCTCAAGGGTTTGATATAATAAAGTTGTGTTTTTCTATATTGTTCTTCTATATTGTTTTAACACAACTGTTTACAAAGATATGAAAAGAAGCTGACTTTCATTAAACAAGAAGTCTCAAATATAGATACATAACCAGAGAAAACAATGCTTCATCAAAACTTTACAATACTAGAGCCTAACTCAACCATCGACCATCACAAAGTATCAAAATGCCTCCTATATACTTAGAGCCACTCACCATTGACAACAGAGGAGTGGTTGAGTCATTACATTCAAACCTTTATGTGTGCATGATTTTTTTGCAGACTGTGCACGCAGTCTCTTGTCTGACACGGGCTGAGATCAACATGGATCTTGCAGGGAAACCTGTCCACAGGGGTACCACGAGCTGAATGCTCCATACCCTCCATGCCTTCCATTTATGGATCGATCTGAGGTTTCAACCACCTACTCAATTTACATTAACTGAATTTCCCCGAGGAGTGGCCGAGATGAAATGCTCAAGAGAGGACCACGTGCCTACTTTCTAAGGCTCGAAGGCTAGCTTCCCTTTCTTCTAGCTCCACCCTCAATGTAACCCAGGGACATGACCTAACACCTCTCTCCAAATGCATTTCAACATTTCGGTTATCGAGGATTCCCACATGCTAAGCTTCGGAATTACCGACACGATTTTACGAAATCACCCACCCAGATCAACGGTTAGATCTGCCCTAAAATTGATGGCCAGGATGATTCCTCGAAGGCCCCAAGTCACCAGCTTTACATGATGGGTGCCAACCTTCTTTCTTGGACCCATATGCCACATGACCAGGGGATAAGACCGTGGGACCAATTCTTGAGAGCTTTCACGATTTAGCGTTTCGAGAGAAAGAGATGCTGCTCCTAGGAAAACCTCCAATCCACGAAATCACGAAATCAGGGTTTCACACTTCGAGGTTTTGGGCTATGTGTGCGCTTGTTGATGAGAACCCAAAACTCTCGATTCTCAAAATTGTCGAAGTCAAATCAACGACCCTTTGAATCTCTCAACTAGATGGAATAGATCTATTTGTGACTTCGACCATCGAGGATAAACCCTTGCCTCATTTCAACACTCCCAATAGTCATTTCTGTGAAACTTTGGATGATTTCCACCTGTATCCTCAATATCTACGGCCCAGATTAATTCTTTGCTTGACCTTTGATCTCGGGCCTCTTCCCTGACACTAATCTTCATGCAACTTCACGACCCTGACTACCCAATGCCCATCGATCTGTTTCATCGATGGATCCTCGCCGTTGAAAACTAATCTTTTCCTTCTCGCTTGATTTGTGTCACTATTTGACAACTCTCAGTGCTGCGGACGGTGACAATGAATACTTGGATGACATGACTTAGGTTTGGGAAAATAAATGCTCAGTGATGGAGGTAAAGGGAGAAGTGATCGCCCTTTGGAAGGTGTTAGTGATAAAAAACGCACTGGTATTTTGATGAGTATTTCCATCACTCTTCAAATGATTTATCATTTTCTTTAGTTTCTTTCCAGTATCTTAACCTCCATAGTATTCATCAAGCTCCTGCTTGATAAATTTGCTAAAAAATCCTTTGTTTTTATGCCTCTAGACCTGCAATACAAGATACAAATAACAAAATGTCATTCCATTGTTTTTATGCCTTTTATACTTTGATAAAATCCATATTTTTATTCCAAAAAATTCCCCAAAAAAGCAATAGTGGTGTGTGCCTAGGTGATTCTAGTATATCTTAAATCAAGCCATGTAATACATCAAGCCTAGCGCACCAAGCAATGAGTCAAGCCAAATCTTGAGTCCAAATGTCAAGCGCATTCAACACATAAACCATACAAAGCCCAGCTCTAACACCAATGCCCAAGCACAAGTGCCAAATTCCGAGTCCATATGTCACTGAAGTCATGCAACATACAAACTAAGTCCAAGACATGTTTCAAGTCATGAGTCAAGCTATGAATTGATACACAAATCGACACATAACCCATAGATCAGCCACAAATCAAGTTGTATGTCGATACACCAAGCGTATCATTAAGTCCCTTCTCATTCTATATTGATTCACCATCAAATTTTCTCTGATGCTCTGGATCAGACATATCTCCTTGGGATTTCATTTAGCCAGAATGTTAGATCAAGCACTCTATGCAGGATCATTGCTACTCTACATAATTTTCTTTTCAAAGATAAATACAGAGCTTTCACCAACGCAAAAGGCGAAATTATAACTAGTTAGCTGATGAAAAGTAGAGCTTTCACCAGCTAACTAGTAGATTGTAAGGCGAATTAGTTGGTGAAACTACAGAAAGAAAATTTCGGAAAGTTAAGCTGGAGAAAAGTAATTTTGGAGTGATTAAAAGGGTATGGGAGCATCGAAGGATTAATCCCCAAATCATGAAATATTCAGCTTCAAAGATTCGTGGAGATATAGGATTTGAATGTTTAAATGGTCAACTAAAACCTTGTTCACAGCTGGTGAAATATTTCAGCTACTGAAGACACGTGTCATCACATCTGAGACACATAAGAAGCACATCAAATAATATTTGACTGCCAATGTTATCTCCTAAAATAATTCATTCTGAAAAATGAAAAATGATGCCTAATATTGCGGGGGAATTTTGACTACCTTCCCAAGCTCTAAATGAAGATTTGAAAGAACCATTGGAAATATTAGGATGTCTAGTTGTCAATCGACTATTCAAATGTGTAAAACGGACTCTCCATGACCGAGAAATTTTATTTTTCCCAAGGAAATTTTCATTAAAAAAATCTGGGTTTTCACCAGCTTATTGGTTTTGAAATCCACTAGTTCGTTGTTGAAATCTTTCCTTTTCACCAGCTAAAGGGGCAGATTCAGGGAAAATTAGCTGGTGAAACCTGTTACATGGCAGCAAGGTCGTATTTTTACACAGATTTGACTTTTTCTCAACCAAATCTTTCGAGGTTTGTTTCTAAAGATGCATAATAATTAAATACATCAGATTTAAGGTTTTATCTTAATGTATTTAATGTTTAAGAAGGTGGAAAAGTGAAAATGGTGACCTAGTTCATGAGCAAAAAACTGTCTTTTTTGCCAAAGGTGGAACATTTGAATTTCTTATGAAGATTCATCAGTCTTGAAATATTTTCTGCATCTGTTAAAGAGTTTGGAGGATATGAAGGCTATCAAGATAGAGTTTGACTCCTTAGATAATATCTTTTCCTATTTTGTTTTGACTTTCCATTTTTATTATTCTAGATCCATTTTTATAGGATCTCATCCTACACTTGTTGTATCTATTTTGATTTGACTATTTTTAGCAAATCTGATCCATCTTTCAAGGATCTAGATTTCATCTTGTAAGGCTATAAAGACAAAGACATTTGGAGCACCNGACATTTGGAGCACCAAAGGGGTTAATCTTGGATACATTTTTCTATTGTAATAGACTATCATAGATATGTAATATAGATCACAATCTTCTTTCTCTTTTAATATCAGATTTCCATTTCTTACTTCTTCTATGCTTTTATTCAAGTTATCTTAACTGAAATATGACTGTCATCTCATTAGTCAGTTCATAGCTTGATTTAATAGTAATCTTCACTTTGATTCAAGTTTTTCTTAGTTGCCAATGACTGTCATCTCATTGGTTAACTCATAAGCTTCATTTAATAGTGATACCTACACTATCTTATCTGACCCATCACATGTGTGATCTGGTTAGTAAGTATAGTATTCTTCATCCATTGTTATGCTATTCATCTGATCATTGATTCTTGAAAGCACTGTCTCATTCGATTATATATTCTTTGACTATCTTGATATGATCTAGTAGGTCAGTTATTCCATTTTATCCCAACATAATCATAAACTTATTCATATTTTAAGTTACCAAGCATCTTTGGCCTACAACCCCAAAGAGTTTCTTGGAGTGATAACAGAAGGGATAGAGAAACTAAGGGCCGATATCTCTCGGGCATATTGACAGGGAAAATTGGTCGATCGAAAAGGATGAATGCAATAAAAAGAAAAATATACGTCGGGAGAGGAAAAAAAAATATGATAGGGTCTGCAAAAAGTGGAAAAGACAAGCAAAATCATAGACTTAAGTAGAAACCACAAACCCTCAAGGTCTTGACAAGTTTATGTGATAACATTAGGCTCCATGGGGAATGGCATGCTCCCTGCTAGCTGCCAAGAACGTGCAAATCTAGTTCCTTAGTGTTGGGTTGTGGAGTCTTCTATAAAACAAAACAAAAGATAAAAACATAGATGATATTTACAATGGTGGGACGCCAATTACGACTTAAACAAAAAACCTTTTCATGAAGTGGCCATTTACGGGGCCACCAAAAACTTCATCACCTTCCAGATTCCTCAACATATAAGTGTTGTTTGGAAATGATTCGGAAATCTTGAAAGTTCTGATCCAAAGGGCTTCAAATTGACCATGCTTTCCCTTGTCTTTCCTGGGTGCATCCCATTTGAGTACCATATCTCCCACCAGGAAATCCTCTTTTCTCACTTTCCTGTCAAAATCCTACTTGATCTTCTGCTGACGGTCTTGTGCTTTGTCCATCATCTGCTCTCAAGTTTTCTTCACTTTCACCAGTTGATGAATCCTCCTGATCATGTCATCGGGCTCTTCCTGGAAATCTTGGAAGAAATTTTCTACTGGCAAGGAAAGATGAGAGGGAAAAATTGCTTCAGTCCCATATACAAGATGTAAAGGAGAGATGCCTAGGGACCGTTTAGTTGTTACTCTATCAGCCCACAAAGTGAATTTGAGCTTTGAATCCCATGCTTTCTTGTTGTGCTCTAACAGTATTTTGATGATCATGATGAGGCTTTGTTAGAGGACTCTGCTGATCCATTGCCTTGTGGATAGTAAGGGGTAGAGTGAATTAGAGCAATTTTGAATTGCTCACAGAATCAGATCAATGGTTCATCTTTGAAGGATGCATCATTGTCAGTGACGATCTTGGCCGGGAAACCAAACCTTACTATAATATCCTCCAAAAAACCAATGATCACCTTATGAGAAGCATTCCTTGTGGGGATGGCCTCTATCTATTTGGTGAAATAATCTGTTGCGGTTAAGATCTACCTATGCTGACCACTTGAAGCAGGGTGAATTTCACCGATGAAGTCAAGACCCCACTACTGGAAAGGTCTTGAAGCCACCACATGCTTCAATGGCAGAGACTTGAGTAGCTTCTTCCAGGAGAATTTATGAAATTTGACGCAAGTCTTGATTTTTGCACAGATATCAATGAATAGAGTAAGCCAATAGTACCTGACCTTGAGTATTTTGTAGGTTTTTGTTTTCCAGAAATGATGCCCTCCACAGAGATTGCCATGAAAATCAAATATAATCTTTTGGGCCTCCTGTGGATCCAGACATCTTAAGAGCACTCCCATAGGATACTTCCAATACAAAATCTGGTCAATAAGGCAATACTGGATTTCTTTGAGCCTCAAGGACCTTTCCTTGTTCCTTCCCATACCATATGGAGGCCACAACTCTTGCATAAAATATATAATGTCTTCATACCATGTGCATGCTGCCAATGGAGGGTTGTCCTAAGGACTTATATCAAACACCTTGGCCTGCTGGTTTGTTGAGAAAGTGTTGATGAAGTTAACCCCCAAGGCTTTACAATTGGATTTAGCCAACAACTTGGCTAAACAATGGCCTTTAACTAGCTTGGTGGGCTTTATTTCCAAATCGAATTCGAGGATTTTGGCAATCCACTTGCTCCTTCTCTTGTCTATGTTAGGTTGAATGAGAATGTCCTTCACTGAAGCTGAAGGAACATATGCAGTGATTTTTGAATGCAGAACATAGACTCTGAAAGCCTTGAGGGCCTTCACCATGGCATAGGCCTACTTCTCCATAATGTCATATTTGATCTCGGCATCTCTTAATGCCCGAATGAAAAAGGAGATGGGCTGCTCCAACCCTTGACCATTCCTCTATAACAAAACAACCGCTACAATGTCAAATGAAGCAAATGAGAAAATAGGGAAATCCTTTGAGTAATCAAGACTGATAAGCAAAGGTGCCTCGGCCAAGGCCTTCTTTATCAATTCGAAGGAATTTCGAGACTCAATAGTCCATTTAACTTCATTTCCCTTCCTCAACATGGTTGTTATAAGTTTTACCATCTCAACAAAATTAGAAACAAACCTCCTCAAAAAATTAATTTTTCCCATGAAAGACTAAACTTCTTTCCTAGATCTCAGGAGTGACAAGGTTTGGATTGCTTCAACTCTGTTGGGATCAATCCTGACTCCTTCGGCTGATACTATGTGGCCCAACAATTTTCCATCCTTCATGGAAAACAAAGACTTCTTGGGATTTAAGGAGAGACCAAACTTCCTGCATTTCAGGAACACCCTTTTCAAATGCTCATAGTGCTCTCTATCAGACCTGGAGAAAACTGTACTATCATCCAGATAAATGACCAAGAACTTGTCCCTTTCTCCAATGAAAGCTATATCCATGGCTCTCTGAAAGGTCACCCCCGCGTTCATCAATCCAAAGGGAATTTTGGCATACATGAATGTGCCCCAAAGAGTGGTGAAGGTTGTCTTTTCTCTGTCTTCGGGCAGGACCGAGATCTGGTTGTATCCAGAAAATCCGTCGATCATGGATATCCTCGATGCGCTAGTTACCCTTTGTAAAATATGTTTCATTTTCGACAAGGGGTAATTGTCTTTCTTTGAGCTCTTGTTTAGGTCCATGAAATTGACACAAAGTCTGATTCATCCGCTCTTTTTTCTCACCAGGACCAGGTTGTCCACCCACTTTGAATATCTCAAAGGCACCATGATCTGGGCATCCAACAAATTCTTTACCTCTCTCTCCATGATAGGCATAAGCATAGGATTAATTTGTCTTAATTTCTACCTAAATGGTTTGGCCTCTTATTTCAGTGGAATCTTATGCTCAATAATGCTAGTGTCATACGTCCAGAGGTCTTCGTAAGTCCAGGAAAACACATATCAAATTCCTTTAATAAATCATCATATTCATCCCTCTGCTTCCTTGACAAGCTACTTGACAACTTAACAAACTTGGGATCCTCCTCCATGCCAATATTGCACTCAGCCACATCAGCATGTTCATTTGAGATTTTACCCTTCGCTGCCACATCATTTTTGTAAAACAGTCTTTCCAAAGGAACTAGTCCTCTTGGAATGTGATTGTTGGGCAACTGAATGATATGATGGTCAACAATTTTGTTCAGAAATGCACCAGTATGAGGATTTATTTCGGAATCAGGATCTTGATCAATATGTAATGCCGAAAACTCATCAACAGTTTCCAGGAATCTTTTGATTTCAAGATCATCCTCAAACACTTTCCAATGCTTGACGTTATCAGGTATAGAGGGTCTATACTTCACTTCTACATCGTACCTGAGTTTAGGTGGAAGGGGAACTCTAAAATTGCTTGCTGAAACAGCCAAAGAATCAACCATAGTGTTTTCTCCTCTTGGAATAAATGATATGTTGAAATCTAGGAAAACACTGTCAATGAGGTCCCATACTTCATTTCTGTAACTCCTAAGTCGAGGGTGTTTGGCCTAATAAATATTTATGATCTTTTGGATAATCAACTCAACATATCCAAATATAGATATATCTTCAATCCCCATGTCCTTTGCATCCCTTAAGCCCAAAACAAGAGCTTCATAATCTGCCACATTGTTGGTGCCTTCAAATTATAATTTGTATGACAGAGATATGGTCTCTTGAGCGGGTGAAACAAAAACTACTCCGGCCCCAACACCTTCCCTTGAAGAAGCTCCATCAAAGAACATTTTCCACATTGAGGTAATTGAAGGAGAAAACTCGCAGAGAGTAATGGACTTCCTGATCCGAGGAGGAGGTTCAATAACATTGGTGAGATGTATTAGGTTGGATCCTAAATCAGTATCAAGAGAGAAGATAGGATGATTAGTGGGATTTGCTTCATCACTGACAATGTAGGCCAACTGAGCTTCTCTGTACAATCTCCTATGTTCACCTCCGAACAATGGAATAGTAGCATATGTGAGGTCCATTTGTAATGGTCTCCCAAGCCTTTTTATCCAATACCTTGACAATAGCATGCCAAAAATGGGAGGAACATCAGCCACCACAATGTCCATGACCACACTTTTCATGGGCAACTGAAACAAGGTCACGACAAAATATTTGATAGCCCCAAGACACTGCACCCTCCTAGAGTCAAAGGAATACAAATCATGATAAGCCCTTGTGACTGCTAGTCCCAATTCTTGTGCATGAGATTATGGGAGGCCCCTGAATCCATCAGACAATTATGCAACACCTTGTCATGTATGTTCAGTGATGTGTAGAAGGGAGGGGATGAATCATATCTATATTCTACCATAGGACCTAAGATGACTGTTTTCTTTTCGTCTTGAAGGTTTACTGATTCTATGGAATGGAAGGGTGGCTCATGCTGCAATAGCTTAGAGAGGGATTTTTTGAAGTCTTCGTGCTTGACTAACTCTAAAAGGGGAACAAGAATCCTGATATTTTGAATTTCATGCTCAAAGTTAAAAGAGGAAGGGAGATTCAAAATTTCTTTCACCTCGGGGATGAGGTCTTTGACTATCGGTAAGGGATTTTGAGCTTTATTTCCTCTACTATTGTTTGTTGCATCTTTAGCAGGCTTCTCTGTTATGGAAGGCTGATCAGGGATGTCAAACTTCCCTTCTTTCTTCTTGGACCGGAGGTTGTATTTGCTGGGACTGATATTGGCCTTTTCTCCCTTGCTTAGCTCATTTATTTGACTGTACAGGAGGGATTCTTCGTATGCATATTGAGTTAGATGAGGAAATGGGGAGGTGTCACCAATACAATGAATTTCAAGTTGTAGTTCTTCTTCTTCCTCTTCCTTATCAATAACATGTTTATTTTGAAGGGGAGTCTGGATTTTCTGATCACTTCTATCTTTGTCCCTCTGCTCCTTTGGCATAATCTGAGGATCATTGTTATTCGACCTCCTGAATCTGCTGCCTATGTTATCAGTATTTGGGACATTCTTATAACCTTGCTTCCCTTCGAATTTCATCTTCTCCATTTCTGCAGACAGGGACTTCACCATCTTGGTTAATTCATATACTTGAGGGTAGAATGCAGAAGAACCAGAGGTTGAGGCCTCATATATTCCTCTTCCTCTGTCTTTGTCATCTTTGCTCCTAAGTCTGTCAACTTCCAATACATGGATTATGTTATCTCTCCGGGAGTCCTTCTCTAGTTGTAGGTAGAAGAATCCCGGTAACTTAAAATATGTTTTGGTTTTCTGTGTAGGTTGGATCAAATGGGACACATACAATATTGGCTCACACTTAAAACACTTAGTAATATAATTATATGAGACAATGATTTCAAAAGTGTATAATCATATGAGTAACTGAGTGGTGGGTGAAGAAAGTCTATATCTATCAACCAAATCAGATGTGTGATGGGCTAAATAATTATAACACATATTACTTATTAAATCAGTGTTTATGAGTTGACCAATGAGATGAAAGTCATTTTCAACTAGATAAACTTAGACAATAGTAATCATTCAAGAATAGAAAAAGAGAGGAGATGATAATCTAACATAAACATTGAAAGCAACTTGTGATCTGTATTATATGTAAAAGGTCTCAGTACAATATCAGCATGGTCTAGTCTCTAGAATTGAATCCCCCCCCCTTCACAATATGAAATCAATAGGATTATATAGCCTTTAAAAACTTATTTTAGATCCTCAAAAGGTGGATCTGATAACCACTTCTCCTATCTTTAGTTTTTGGAAGATATCTATCACAAATTCGAATTTGTGATGTGGCAAGCAACACAAAATTTAGAATTTCTGGAAATATGCTTCTCCAAGATTCACCTATATTTCACAAATAAAAATAGATCTTGGGAAACAGAGAGAGGTTATTGAAGATAATCCCGTTTTTATGAAATACCTCCTTCAGTTTCTAAAAATAATTTTCCATCGCATCAGAATATGTTCTCAAAGACAGTGACTAAAACAAGAAAAACAGAGTATTTAATTTTTGGAAATATGGTGCTCAAAGATTGACCTATATTTCACAAATACAAATAGATCTTGGGAAAATGAGAGACCTTATTGAGTAGAAGTTTGTTCTTATGAAATACCTCCTTTAGTTTCGAAAAATACTCTTCCATCTGATCATGATCTGTCTCCCAAGAAGGTGACTAAAATAGGAAAATCCAGATTTCCAAATCTAGTCACATTCCTACATTTTAGGATTTGATCCCTAAATACACTAAACCAAGTCGAATTTTGGCCTTTTGACCAGAATAATATATTTTGGAAAATTTATGCACTTTTGGCGACTCATTTTCCCTTGAAAATCTGATTTAGCCGCTGAAACCCTGACTTTCGGTGGCTCACAACCCTGTAATTTTACCACTTAGCCACCGAAAGCTAAAAATCAGTTTTTGGTCTATTTTGAAATGCAATTTGATTTATGTGTTGGAATGATATAGTTTTAAACCTATCTTTAAGACTTCATGACTTAATATTTAAAAATAAATCTTCTCTCTAATGACTATATTGTCATATGATGTCTCAATGATTTGGAAATCACTTTTGATCACTAACATCTAGCTCCAACTGGGATGGAGACCTCCCTGCGAGGTTTCCAAGAACCTAGTATTTCTAGTCGCCTTTAGCATTGGGAATGGAGTCATCTGGCTTTTACAACTGATGTTTTGTGAACCTGTAGTCTGCCTATAGCCTTCTCTTCTTATTCATGAAATCAATCAACTAAAAATGATCTAGCTGCTTGTATGAAGAACTTATTCTCTGCCTAGTCCTACACTAAACAATAGGAGCAAAGTAATCAAGTAAAACTGAATTTCCAATGAAACCAAGCAAGAAACTGATTTACTGATAATCTCCTCGATCTTGACCCCAAAAATATAGGAAACCATAGCATGAAAGAATATAATTTGTTAAGATAACACAATCATCCTTCATCTAACAAAAACATTTTGACATTTATGTTGCTTATAGAGTCCAAATTATCAGCAATAGGGTCATCAAATCCACAAAGAAATACCTCAAAGAAATACCTCTTCATGATTTTGCTTCAACTGAAAATTGAAGTGATGTTGGCTGCCTTCATTGGTATCGATGTTGAATGTAAACTATTCTTCCTCTGTCAGAGGAAAATACAAGCTCAACTGTTGATCTGAACCTTTCTGCTCCTCTTCACCATATCTCTGTAATTTGTATTCATCATGATGATATGCTGGCCTATCATAGTTGACAGTTTTTGAAAGAAAAGAAAAGATATGTTCTTGATCTTCATTGCAATTTTGATCAACGGACTCATAACTAACATCAACCATAACATGCACACATTTCTGATCATCTCTCTGCTGAAAAATATTACTAGATGAAATTCTAGTAGACAACAAGCCTTCAAAAATATCGAAATCTTCTTCCTCATTGTTGTATTCATCGAATATAGGAGCATCAAGATAAGATCCTAATGACAAAGATGAATATTCTTGTATAGAAGTATCAACAATAAAATCTTGAAATGGATTTGGAAAAATATCGCCTTGTTCCTTATCATAATTTGAAACAACATATTCATAAGGAGAAGGAGGATCTTCCTGATGCTCTAGCTGGAGATTAGACAGTCCCTGAAAAATCCTGTTCCTCATGGTTATTGCAACTTCCCTTGATCTACAAATAAGAAAACTGAGGGTTGCCCTTAGTATCTACTGTAAATTAAAAACTATTACATGTTGTTCCTTCAATCTGCCCATCGTCTTTTAAATTTTCAAAGGGAACAATCTGATCTTCATGACAATATAAGACATTAGATGCATTTAGTACAATGTCAAAAGCATCTACATTATGGTTAAAATCTTGAATATCATCAATATCTTGATCATAATGAGAGGTATCTTCTACTGCAGCAAAATCTTCATGAATGTTTAGTTCTTTATTCAATAAATTGAATTCATGACAACATTCGGGATATAGAAGATTAGTTGGAAATTTGTCTTTATAAAATGCATGAAAAGCAGTATGAAAATCTACCAAAGAGCTTATACTGGCAATAGGAAGAGACCGGTACCAATCACGAGCAATTCCTTCTAATGAAAAACTGAAAATCTTAATTTGAACATCCTCATGTACAATTTCAAGCCGATGAATAAAGTCATGAAAACCCAACAAGTGTTCAGCTGGTACTTCCCACTCTTCTCCTCAAAATCTAGGAATACTACGTTCCCATTCATCTCTACTAGGCACTGCATTAGGGTAACCAAGAATACTTGAGAAATTGCAAAATGCATACCTCTTCGCTAAGATCTGGTTCATTTCATACCAGTGGAGTCGCCAACAGATCCGTCCTTCATGGAGTTGCCAGATATATGATTACAACCAAAAATATGTCCAGACTTTGTCTATCATCAAAGATGGATCTTGTCATCTCCCAAGGAATCTGAGCTTCAATCTCCTCTCCCCGACAATGACGCCAATTTGTTATCTCTCTAGGAGTCCTTCTCAGGTTGTAGGTAGAAGAAGCCTAGTAACTTAAAATATGTTTTGGTTTTCTGTGTAGGCTAGATCAAATGGGACACATACACTACTGGCTCACATTTAATACACTTAGTAATATAATCAGATGAGACAATGCTTTCAAAAGTGTATAGTTAGATGAGTAATTGAGTGGTGGGTTAAGAAAGTCTATATCTATCAACCAAATCAGATGTGTGATGGGATGAATAAATATAGAACACATTACTTATTAAATCATTGTTTATGAGTTGACCAATGAGATGACAGTCATTTTCAACTAGATAAACTTAGACAACAGTAATCAGTCAAGCACAAAAAAAGAGAGAAGATGATAATCTGACATAAACAGTGAAAGAAACTTGTGATCTGTATTATATGTAAAAGGTCTCAGTACAATAATAGCATGGTCTAGTCTCCAGACTCGACCCCCCCCCCCCT
>SNQJ01S0200555.1:13284-30178 GCA_010110895.2 Picea sitchensis | reverse complement strand
CCTCTGCACTCCCCCGCATGGAAGAGTGTACATACTTCTGGGGTGTAAATACTTCATGGGGTATAAACACGACTGAAAGCAAGTACCTCTAAATCAGGAAGATAATCAGGCTCCACAACCAACACTACATTGGATTCGCCAATGTCTCTAGTCGTAGTACTCAGAACTTAGCATTTGTTGCTTGGGAAATTTATGCACCTACAAACGAGTTAATCAGTCTACATGGTGTTTGCCTCGGTCGTGCAACTAACAATATCTCAGAATACAGTGCGGTCATCGAATTGTTAACTAATGTTGTTTCATGTGGGATATGCCATCTAGTTGTACAACTTGATTCACAGTTAAGTAATGTCTATGCTATCCGAAGTCCTACTTTGTTAAGGGTATATTTGCGAATTCGCCTCTTGGAACGTTATTTCGATCACATTGAATATCAACATATTCCTATATGTCTAAATACATTAACAGATGCACTAGTTAATTATGTGTTAGACAGACATTTAAGACACTTATAAATCCAATCACAATTCACATTTAAATAAAAGTAATATGATAGAAGCCTCTTGTATATATAACGATAAAAGTGTTTACAAAAAGTGTTTTTTCGTCCGAAGACCAAAAATCAAAAGGTGAAGCACATGGCTTCATATACAAAATAACATCAAGGATGTTGCTCACGATAACACAAGACTGCTCATTCTACCCTATGGAGAAGTCGACTAAGAGAACTAGATACGCCCACAGTATGGTATTGATAACGTCTCAGGATCTCATCGATAGAGATATCTGGGACATCTGCTGTAAAACCCTCCAGGTTCTCCTCAATCGGCTCATAATCAACAAAAACCAATCCTACTACCTCAACTGGCTCCCCTCGTCTCTGGATGGGGGATGTACCTGGAGGCCGTTGTGGTCCCACATCTGTGTTGTCAAAAATATCTTGATTAGTCCTCGGATTAAAAACATAAAAAACATTTCATATTTCAAAAATTTACGAAAACATTATAAAAGCAAAAAGTGCTTCTTACCCAAGTTTCCCCACTGGAAACCCTCAGGTAGAACCAATTCCTAGTTGCCTCTAAATTTCATACTGGCATAGGCATAATCATCTACCATCAATAGCTGAGGCCTCAACCAATCAAAAAATATGTCGTTATATTTGACAATGGGGCCATCCACATGCCAAGCCATGAGGTCGCACCACCTCTTCATCCTTGGATCTTGTGGAGTCAGAATGCCCCACTCTACCTGCAAGAGTAAATGAGGAACCCTCTTGAGGAAGAAGAACACTAAAATAGACCTATATCCAAATTGTTTCAGGTCCCCTTTTTTACACTTTTTCAATTGTTTCTTCATGTTGTGAATAACTCCGTCGGACCAGTTAAACACTCGGGGCTCCATGCACTCTACTGCATACTGAAAGTAATTTTGGAGAGCCATGTGAGGATATAAACTCCCCACCATCCGTGCGATAGTGAATAGGATAGTCTGAAGGGGTAGATCCTAGACATCCCTGATGGAAACCTTACCTTTACATCTCTCGGCCCCTAGTTCATAGTACTAACGAACATATTCACTCCTCGGAAGACATCCACCTTTGTTGTTTGTCAGTGTCACATGGGATCCACGATGAGATAATCCCGTCAAAAAATGTATATGCTCGATATCTAAAGAGAGTGTGTGGGCTCCCACATGAAATAACTATTGATCCACATCCCACATGTGGACTAAGTACTCAAGTAACCTTACTTGGTCCCTCATGCCTTGGATCATAAAAAAATTTAGTAACCCACATTGTCGGAGGGAATTTATAGTGCCCAGGTCATTCCCAACGATGATATCATCATTTTCGTGTTCCCTCTCCCACCACTAAATCATTTTGATGATCAAAAACCTACATTGGAACAATAAAGGGAAGGTAACATCCTCATTTGCTTCTTTATAAAGTTTCTATTGGCTAAACGCATGTAAAGAATTTATTATTTTTTCCCACTGCAGGTGAAGTGTTATGTAGAGTGAAGAAATTCCGCAGGTGAACCAAATGCCACCTGCGAAAAACTATGGTTTCCACAGGTCCCGACATAGGCCACCTGCGATGGCCCCTATGTGCACCTACCGACCTAAAATTCAACTCAAAAATCAATTTTACACCAATAAAAATGAAATTTAATCCATTGAAAAGAAAGAGGACAAGATGATTACCATTTTGGCAGAATTCATTCACCAAATGGTTTCCTGTGCTCCCCGCAATCGACAGTGAAATTCGGAGGTAAAATGAGGTTTTTTGTTCAAGTTTTGGGTGAAATGGTAATGAAATGGTAAAAATGAGTTTTTTCCTATATTTATGAACTTTTTACTTTTTCTATTAATATTTCATGTTATTTTACTCTTTTTTACCCAAAACCTAAAGGTCTAATGGTATGGTGAGTATTTTAACTTTTCATAGGAAAAGGAACTAGGATCCTAAACGATGCAATACAAATATTTTTCTTGATTTATTTTTATATGTACAAATACTTTTTAGGTTTTTCAGGAAAAACCTTGAGCTCAGTCTTTGCTCGTTCTTGTGCTCGAAAATCAATGAAAAAATAACTGAGTATACTTTTTTCATGTTTTCGTACTCGTCATGGTAACACAAAAATAACGAAATTCATGGAGTATCCTTTAAGATTCGTTCACTCTCCATAAAAACGAAAAGATTGTCGAGCGACCTTGTTCTTTTCACACTCCATAAAAATGAAAAGATTGTCGAGCAACCTTGTTATTTTCAATCTCGTAAAAGTATTTGAAGAAAACATTTGATGGGCGATAGTTTATCACTTTTTCGGTCTCATCGAACTAATTTATGAAAAAGGAACTGAGAGAGTTCTCTTTAAATGTTTTTCAGACTTTATAAACATGAAAAGCCCCCAAGTTTTCTGTCTTTGGACTCATTAAATAAACATCAAAAGACCCATACGGGACCAAACCAGTCCTTCTTAAGGTTCATTAAACATACTCTGAGGGACTCGTCCGAAGGATGAGCTTAAATCAACAAGCATATGCTATCCTCCTCAAGCTTGTGTAAAAATAAAGAGGTACTCGCCAGAAATGGTGGGGGGGAATTTGGGAAATAAATGTGTCTTAGTATTTGTGTTAGTGGCAGTAATAGTCTCTCTTGAACATGACACCCCCTTTATATTTATATCCGGGTTGGAAAATCCATTTGTCTCTCATTTGAATTTCTACAAGTTCATATATTGGGTCGTCTTTGAGTCAATGCTGCCAAAACCATTTGTCATGTCATTTATATGTTCAAGAAAAGTCCAAACAAGCCCTCTATCGAGTTGACCATCTGTAGTTTTCAATTCCTACCATGTCGGCCTTCCCTGTGTCAGTTTCAATTCATTTTCATAATTTGATCTACCCTAAATCTATTACTTATTTCATGTCGTTGATGGGGGATACATCAAGGCCTTCCTGTGATGAGACTTTTCATGTCGACGCCAACTCATTATCTAGGAATAAGACTTAGAAATCATTTAGTACCTTAGAGCCTGCATTCTTTAATGGAAGGTTTCTTCACTTTCAACAATGGATTCACATCATTGGTACCTGATTGAGAGATTCTATCGAGTGCTCGACTTCAGCTCATTAATTGACATTTGATGGATTGTACTAAGGTACCTTGGGAGTCATTGACATTACTGGTCATTTCCCTTGCACTTGTTAACGGTTTTCATTAATGACCAGTAATCAAGTGTGTTACATGTCAAATTTACTCAACTAGATAAGTGTCGCATATTCCTGTCAATTGTCGTAAGTGTCGCATCTTCCTTATGACTTTCGCAAGTGTCACAAGTTGTTCATAAGTGTCAGAAACGTTGTTCAAGCATACTGCCATAATGATGACACTAAGGAGACACTTAAAACATCTCATGTACTTGGTTTGGAGAAGGAGAATTGGTTAACTGAAGTCAAGGGACTCTTGACACCTGAAAAGAGCTCTGAAACAATGGTTTTGAGGGTGAGCGCTCCCCTATATCATCCTTAGGAGCATTGGCGCCCCCCTACAAGGCTTCAGGGAGCGTTATAATTCTCTCCTGCCCTTTTATAGGAGCGCTACTCACTTTTGTTGCGCTGGCGCTTCCCTTAACCTTCTCAGGGAGCGCTACAATGCTCTGATACCCCTTTTGTAGGAGCGCTGCCTAATCTGAGGCAGTAGTTGGCCCATTGAGGAGACTAAGGGGAGGATCTTTCAAGATTAGAAGGCAGTTGCATTCAAATTCTTGGTTTCATCAGAAGATCCCTGATCTAAGGAAGAGGTTCCCCAACTTGCTCTAAATATAACTCAAGAGGTTAAGCTCCTCTTAACCTATATAAGCAAGCTCTATGATGGTGGAAAGGGGGAAGAATTGCTAGCATGAAACCTATGATCTCATAGGAAACACACATTCAGCCAAAGGAGAGTGATCAGTGAAGCTACTATTATCCAGGTTGTGGATCTTTAAGGCAAGGGTTAGACGAAGGGGACTTGACGAAGTTGTCGCATTTGCATCTACAATTGTAAGTACTGTTGTCGTTATTCTCATTAATATGACACGCTTGGTCTGTTTCTTTCTAGTTTGTGTCTAATGTTACATAAACTTATCATTGATAGATAGATCTGTTTTCAAGCTAATATCAATAGAGTAGGAAGTGGTTGTATCTTGTTTGTCTACAGGACTCAATGAGGAGCAAAGGATCGAAGCTCAACTCAGAGCGTGCAGGGACAAACGCCGATAAAAAGGTACTTTTGTTCTCCTTCCTTCTCATGTGTTAGTTTGTATAGATTTGAAAGGAAGTCAGTGTCCACGTGAATAATTTTTTGTATTAGAGTTAGGGTCAAGCTCTTTCAGGCAATCTACCTGTCCGTAGGGAGATTTTCCTACAACATAAACTGGCGACTCCACTGGGGACAAAACTATTTTTTCTTTTCAGTTGGGTGGAAAAACTGTTACCGTTGACGTCGAAGTGGTCGATGCTCCCCTCGACTACAACCTATTACTCGGAATAAGTTGGTTCTATGCTATGATTATCGTCGCCTCATCGGTGTTCCGATGTGTACAATTCCCCCATCAAGGCAAAATTGTCACCGTCGATCAGCTTGATTTCTGTACACCCGATGCTCGCATCCCTGCTACCAACAACATTCCTTTTTTGGGAGATCATCTAGTTACATATGAAAGCGTTGGTGTTGGCTTATTGAAAGATTCTAGCCTTATGGGTACTTTCCCTACACCACTTCCACCTACTGCACATCATATTGCCGCCGTCAATATGATCTCGACTATGACTTATCAATCCTTGGAATCATATGACCCTTAGATTGTACCTAGTCCTTTGGAATTCAATGTGCTCAGTGACACTATGCCACTTAGCCTAGCTGAGGCCGCATATGTAGCTATCCAATCTTCCTCTCCCGCTTCAAACACTTCACATTCATTGGCACACGATGCTTACTCGGTGCCCTCATGGTTGGACTCCCTATCATCTGTCGTTGATTACATTTCCCACATTTTTCCTTCTGACGAATTGATTATGGAAATGCTCAGCATTGACGACCTACCTTGGTATGACAACCATCATCGATCCTCTTTCCTTTCGCCGTTGGAAGAAATTCAACAAGACATACGCTTTGTCTTCCCTCCCGATGTTGTCGATGCTCTGCAATCTCCCATCCTCACACAAGATGCTTTCTCTGAGGGGAACATGGGTAACATCTCTACTACGATCATTATTGACATCTTGATCAAAGAAGGTGTCGTGAAAAACATTCACCTTGGCGCTAATTTCACACCCGACAAAGTGGTGTCTTACACCGCTTTGTTCAAGGAATTCCGTGATGTCTTCGCATGGAGCTATGAGGAAATGCCAGGGATTGACCCTTCAATCGTCATACATGAAATTAAAACTTACCCTGACACAAAACCCATTCGACAAAAACTTCGCCTGGTTCATCCCAAGAAAATCGCAGCTATAAAGGCAGAAGTTGAAAAACTTCTCAAATCTGGCTTTATCTACCCCGTCCCTTTAACCGAATGGGTCTCCAACCTTGTTTCGGTTGCCAAGAAGCAAGGGACCATCCGTTTTTGTGTTGACTATCGTGACCTCAACAAATATTGTCCTAAGTACAACTACCCCACGCCCTTCATCGACCAAATCATCGATAATTGCATAGGGAGTGTAATCTTTTCTTTCATGGATGGCTTTTCTGGGTATAACCAAATTGAAATCTTACCCGCTGATCAACATAAGACAGCCTTTATCTGCCCATGGGGAACTTTCGCCTACCGAAAACTACCTTCTGGCCTTAAAAAATTTGGTGCTACTTTCCAGCGAGCCATGTCGTACGCTTTCCATGACATCAAGCATATCGCGGAGCCTTACCTCGACGATTTACCCACCCATTCATCCAATTTATCCGATCACATTGATCACTTATGGGCGATTTTTCTTCGTTGTAGGTTCTATCGTATTCACTTGAACCCACACAAGTTCATTTTCGTTGTCGAATCTGGTTGACTCCTCGGCTTCATTGTCTCCAAAGATGGGATCAGGGTGGATCCCTTAAAGATTAAGGCCATCCTAGCCTTATCCCCACCTACCAACTTAACCCAACTCCAAAGTTTGCAAGGCAAAGAAAACTTTCTTCGTCGTTTCATCTGCAATTATGCCGAGATCACTAAAGGATTTATGCGGTTACTGTAGAAAAACATCCCTTTCATCTAGGATGACACTGCCCAATGGTCATTCGATGCTCTCAAGCGCGCCTTGACCCACGCTCCCTTGTTACACCCTCTGGAGTATACAAAGGATTATATCCCTTACTTGGCCGCCTCTACTTCCACCATTGCGATGGTGTTAGTTCAGGAGGAACCTAACGGCGAAGAACAAGTGATTTATTATCTGAGCAAGAGTCTATCTGGACCCGAACTCAGATATTCACATGTCGAGAAACTGGCTCTGGTAGCCGTCATCGCTGTCCAGAGGTTCCGCCATTACATCTTATTACGCACCACCATGGTAATTGCAAACTCCAACCCCATGTACCACGTCTTGACATGTCAAGTGCTTGGGGGAAAATATTCAAAATGGATCGTTATTCTTTAATAATTCGATCTTGAGTTTACAAAGGCTAAAGCCAAAAAATCCCTCGTGTTTTCTGAGCTCATCTATGCTCTACCTCGTGCCGATGAAGACATCGAAACTAGAGATTCTCTCCAAGATGAATCTCTCTTCCTCATCAGCACCTCTGATCCTTGGTATGGAGACATCCTCCTCTACCTTCAAAATCAACGTTTTCAGCCCAACATCTCTCACGAAGAGTGTCGACGCATTCGTCACCACTCTCGCCGATATCTTATCCTCGGTGACACCTTGTAATGTCGTGGTATTGACACCATCCTTTGGCGTTGTCTGACTCAAGAGGAGGCTGAACGCGTTTTGAACGATTGTCACCTTGGCGCCTGTAGCGGTCACCTCTCCAGGATGGCCACAACCCAAAAAATCTTACATGCCGGCTACTTTTGGCCCTCCATTTTCAAAGATTGCATCGAGGCCGTCAAAAAATGCCCACCCTGCCAACTCTTTAACAAGAAGGCACGCACCCACCCTATTGCACTGCACCCCATTATCGCCATCGACCCCTTTGCCAAATGGGGCATTGATTTCATGCAGTGTAATCCTACCTTAGCCGGGGGGCACGGTTACATCATCGTCGCCATCGACTACTTCACCAAATGGGTTGAGGCTATGCCTACCTTCCTGAACGATGGTCGTACTGCAGCTCTGTTCCTGTTCAACCATATCATAACTCGTTCTAGAGTACCACGTGTCATTTTCATTGATCATGGTGCACACTTCAAAAACTAGATGATGAGCGAGCTACATGTCAAATTGGGTTTTCTCCATGAAAACTCATCCCCTTACTACCTTCAAGCGAACGGACAAGTTGAAGCTATCAACAAAGTCCTAAAAACCATGATCCAACGCATGGTAGGGGAAAACAAGACATCATGGCATTTACAACTGTTCTCCGCTCTCTGGGACTATCGCACTTCTGTGAAAACCTCAACTGGATTCACTCCTTTCCAGTTGGTCTATGGCATTGAAGTCGTCTTGCCAATCGAGTGTGAGATTCCTTCACTCAAATTGAAATTAGAACTCCTACCCCATACTTATGTTGAAGAAGAACGATTCTTGTATCTATCTAAGTTGGACGAAACACTACGCGATGTTGCTCTCGCCAATGAGGCACATCAGAAACAAATTAAGAGTCAATATGACAAATGCGTCCACCCTCGGGATTTTACAGAAGGAGACTTAGTCCTTGTTTACGACCAAGCTCACAAAAAATTGGGGACGGGAAAGTTAGAACCTATATGGCATGGTCCCTACATCGTGAAGCGTGTTCTACACAAAGGTGTTTATGAACTCATAGATCATGATGGAATTTTCCTGGGAGAGCCCAGAAACGGGCTTTACCTTAAAAAGTACTATGCCTAGATCACCTAGCATTTGTACTTTGTACATTATTGTATTTTAGTTTGGTGTGTCTATTTCTTTCGCATGCTTGAGTATTTACCTTTGCCACTCATGACTGTGCTTGTGTTTTCATGCACAGATGACGTCTTCCTTTCCTATCTTTTTTGGGTTCGAGGATGGCGCTAGTCGACATACCTAGAACATTGCTTCGGCAACCTGGGTTATTTACCAATTTGACGAGGTGGTGAGTTCAGGAGGTATCTGCTTAGGACCAACAACCAACAACATGGCAGAATATCATGCTATCATCAGACTGTTGACCCAAGCCTCCTCCCTAGGTATATCTCGCATCATTATTTACTTAGACTCCCAACTCGTGGTTTATCAACTTAACCGTATCTACGCTATCTGTAGTCCTATCCTGCTACGTCTACACTTACAAGTTTGTCGCCTTGAACGAATGTTCGATTACATTGAATATAGACACATTCCAAGAGAACTTAATAGTGTTTCGGATTCATTAGCTAACTATATCATGGATCGGTATCTTGCCCACATATAAGAGTTAAGGAAAACAAAACTGTACATTACATGTAAATTAAAACACATCATAGACATCATCATGTACAAATCATTGGCACTGTAAAAACTCGAAACTGTATATATATATATATATATATGGCATGACTGAAATGTTTGGATTACATAAAAAATTATGTAGAAAGGAAAAATATTGGGCTTTTCCACCCATACAACGTCGCCTGACAAGGCATACAAAAATATAATCGACAGAGAGACTCTAATCTCCCCGCATTGCATTGTGTTGTGAATAACACATCACCGCATGCACTACATGCCTCAATAGAGAATTGATATTCTCTGGAACTCCCACAGTGTGCCTTTGCAGATGTAAAGGCACTTCTCCCCTCCGCAAAGGAGGAATGCCCATCGTGAGGCCTTGGATATTTCTCTCAACCTCCCGGAGACCTAGCACTGGTACTGTCGGACCTGCTGCAACTGGGATGCCCCTGCGACGTCCTGGTACTGGTATATCAACCGGGCATACTGTTCCCTTGTCCGCACATTGAAAACATACATCCGTTAAAACTCTTCTACATACCCCCCAAAAAATAGATATACATCAAAAACTCAAAAAAAAAAAACTAGACAAGGTATGGCTCAGTCTCTTACCTGACACATCCCAGTCTTCCCCTGTGGGCAAAATAAAATCCATGCTCCTGCGGAAATCCACCTCAGCATAAGGGAAGTCCTCTATCCAAAGATACTGTCGTCTCAGCCAGGCAAAGAAATCGCCAGTGAAATGGAACTCTGACTCCGATACTATCCTTGGAGACAGACTGGTCCACCTCTCCATCCTAGGTTCATCCATTGGTCGCACCACCAGTGCTATCTGAGGCTGCATCTGAGGGATGTGCTCTAGAAAAAATGAGACCAAAAATGATCCATATCCAAACTGCTTCTATCCAGTCCTGCACCGTGAAATTTGTTCCTTCACATTTCGAAGGAACCCTGCACTCCATTTGAACAGTGTTGGTTCCAAACACTGAACATCGTAAGCCACCTGCGATCTTGATGCCAAATGTGCACTAGTACTGCCTATCACACTCGTGATAGCAAACAGTATAGACCGGAGGGGCAACTCTCAAATATCCTTGATAGGAATTCTACCCCCTACCAGTCTTGCTCCTGGGATACAGTGGCGTGCCAGATACACATCCACTTGCTTGGGTAGTGCCCTCTGCCCAGTAAAAGATCTGGGGACCCCTCTTTTCGAGAGGCCATTCAAAAAATACACATCTTCTAACTCAATGGTTAAAAGTTGTGTGCCGATATGAAATCCTTGTTCTGCAACATCCCATAGGCCAATCATATGTTCAAGCAATAAAATCTCTTTCTTCATCTTTTGCAACTTGAAGAATTTGAGCAAAACACAAGCTCGCAAGGCGGCCCATGTACGAGGACTCTGCAAGGCAGCTAAGTCATCCATCTCATGCTCTCTTTCCTTCCATTCAATCATGGTTGCCAAAGTTACCTACAAAACAAAAAGAAATAAAGAAACTCATTATTTCCATGTTTTGGCAATTTTGGCAATTTTCAAAAGCAATTTAAAACATGAAATAAGATGCCCACATCATCTAAAAGTAACCACACACTCTTTATAACCACCACGCCCTCTTTTAAGCATTTAAAATTCATCAAACAATGATAAAAATGTTTAAAAATATCAAAACGATTTTATGGCTGCGTGGGCATGCGTGGGGATTTTCTCATGGATTCCTTGCTAAAAAACGACCTATCTAAATGACTTCTAGGGCGTTGGCATCTTAAGCATCCTTTCCTAGAACATTTTTTCACAAAGAATCTCGTTTTTCCATTGATTTTCAAAGGGGCCGATTTGGTTCTAATTGGGGCAACTTAGGCTTCATATTTTAAAAATAATGATGCTATTAAAATGAATGTGAAACCATGTGTGTGAAAGAAGAAGGGATGGACATCTACCTGGTCTGAACGGCGTGTGAAATGATGAACCATAGCTCTGGCAGCGAACAAAACAAGATCCACTTCGAAATGAGATTCTCCACTACTCCACAATCCTTGTGCAAAATGAAATGGTAAATGAATTTTCATTGTGTTGTTGTTTATAATTTTTTTCATTTTTCACAAAGTATAGTCATTTTTGGGTTTCTCTAATGGCATAATGGCTTCACTAAACCCTGGTTTGTAGTTTTGGCATCACAGGTTTCCCGACAGTTCTGATGGATTATCTACCTTGTGACACTTAAAGCATAGTCTTAGTTCGTTCTCAAGCTCAATAATATGAGAACGTAACCGATTAAACTTTTATCTCTTTTTAGGACCCATACGGATATGAACACACGAAAAAGGAACCCCCCTGGAGTCTCCTTTAAACCCTTTTCAGACTCTCTAAATATGAAAATATTGTCGAGTGACCTTGCTTCCTTTCACACTCATTAAAAGGTTAGAAAGGGCGTCTTTCGAGCAATAGTTTAACCCTTTTTCAGTCTCGTTGGACTACTGTACGAAAAAGGAACTGAGAGAGTTCTCTTTTAAGTGTTTTTCCAGACTCTATAATCCCGAAAAACCTTTGAGTTTTCTGTCTTTGGACTCGTTAAAGCACACATCGACAGGCCCATATGGGAACGAACCCTTACTTCTTTTGGTTCGTTAAACAAAGGAAGAGGAACTTATCGAAGGTGAGTTATATCGAGCATGTGTTATCCTCCTCGAGCTCATTAAATCAAAAAGAGGTACTCATCCATCTGGATGGGGGAAAAATTGAAAGGAACAAGCCAAGCAGTCTCTTGAGAACATCATCCAACACTTCTTAGAGTCGCCCTTGAACACGACGCTTTGTCATTTGCATATATCATAATCTACTAAACCTCTGCACTGAGCCAATTCTTTGAGTTCCTTTCGCTCCTTTGGGTCACCCGACGCAATTCATAGTGTCCACTACATAGTTTTAGTCCATGTCATTTTTTACTGTTCTGCCTTAGTGTTCAAGGGAAGTATCCGCCTCGAGAGTCAGCCATCCCAAATATCTTTCCTCAAAACTTGTGTCAGTCCATGTCCGTTTGATCTGCCAATTACATCTCCATGTCTGTTTCATGTCGTTGATGGGGGATACATCAAGGCCCCCCCTCGACGAGTCTATTCCTGTTGACTCCAACACATTATCCAGGAATTAGGCTTAGAAACTAGTTAGTACTTTGGGACCTGCATGCCTCAATGGCTGACCTCCTCACATTTGACAGTGGGTTTACATCATTGAACCCTGATCGAATGATTCCACGGATGTTTGACCTCAGCTCATCTATTCACATTTGCTGGAATGTACTAGGGTACCTTGGGAATCATTAACATTAATGGTGATCTCCCTCACACTTGTTAACGGTTCACACCATTGATCGGTAATCAAGTGGTTTCTACCATGTTCGACGTCGGGACATCTATTCACATGGTCAAATTTGTACCGTATTGGGATTGGTAAGAAGACCCTGGGTTGAGTAATCACTTTGATATATTCTTCACCCAGGCTGTGAAGGAATTTCTATTGGACAAAGAACACATACATTGTCACATAGATCCACTTTGTATTGGTCGTGGCTATGTTTTGTCATCTCGTAGATCCACTGTGTATTCTTCGTGGCTACAAGCAGTCCAAGTCATCAGAGTATATATCCACATTGTATCTTCGGTGGCTATACCTTTTTCATCGATACAATTATGGATCCGCAGTGTATTTTATGGCGGCCATATCTTGCAAGCCTTGATCACCCAAGCATAGGTATGTCTTCCTTGGGTTTTGAAATATGTCATGATATTTGTTGGATGTTTGTGTGCAGCTTCCGTTGGGTTCTCTGAGTCTATACCCTTGCTTGAACGTCTACAAAGCATTTCAGTTGTCAGTTCGCATCTTCTAACTTCATGCTTTGGGGGGCATTCTGTTACACGTCAAATTTACTCAACTGGATATGTGTCGCATATTCCTCTCAATTGTCGTAAGTTTCACATCTTCCTTACGAATTTTGCAAGTGTCTGAAACACTGTTCAAGCATACTTCCATAATGACGACACTAAGGAGACACTTAAAACATCTCATGTACTTGGTTTGGAGAAGGAGAACTGGTTAACTGAAGTCAAGGGACTCTTGACACCTGAAAAGAGCTCTGAAACAATGGTTTTGAGGGTGAGCACTCCCCTATATCAACCTTAGGAGCGCTGGCACCCCCCTACAAGGCTTCAGGGAGCGTTATAACGCTCTCCTGCCCTTTTACAAGAGTGCTACTCACTTTTGGAGCGTTGGTGCTTCCCTTAACCTTCTCAGGGAGCGCTACAATGCTCTGATACCCCTTTTGCAGGAGCACTACCTAATCTGAGGCAGTATTTGGCCCATTGAGGAGAATAAGGGGAGGATCTTTCAAGATTAGAAGGCAGTTGCATTCAAATTCTTGGTTTCATCAGAATATCCCTGATCTATGGAAGAGGTTCCCCAACTTGTTCTAAAGATAACTCAAGAGGTTAAGCTCCTCTTAACCTATATAAGTAGGCTCTATGATGGTGGAAAGGGGGAAGAATTGCTAGCATGAAACCTATGATCTCATAGGAAACACACATTCAGCCAAAGGAGAGTGATCAGTGAAGCTGTTGTTATCCAGGTTGTGGATCTTTCAGGCAAGGGTTAGACGAAGGGGACTTGATGAAGCTGTCGCATTCACATCTACGATTGTAAGTACTGTTGTCATTATTCTCATTAATATGACACACTTGGCTTGTTTCTTTCTAGTTTGTGTCTAATGTTACGTAAACTTATCATTGATAGATAGATCTGTTTTCAAGCTAATACCAATAGAGTAGGAAGTGGTCGTATCTTTTTTGTCTACAGGACTTAGCGAGGAGCAAAGGATCGGAGCTCAACTCGGAGCGTGTAGGGACAAACGCCGACAAATAGGTACTTCTGTTCTCCTTCCTTCTCATGTGTTAGTTTGTATAGATTTGAAAGGAAGTCAGTGTCCACATTAAGCATTTTCTTTCTTAGAGTTAGGGTCAAGCTCTTTGAGGCAATCTACCTGTCCACAGGGAGATTTTCCTACAACAAAGTGGTCTCTACCATGTTCGATTTCAACACTTATAATCGCATGGCTAGATTCATACTTATGGAGAATGAGATTGAAGACCCTGGATCTCTTTGTTTCAATTCAGGTTGTGATGGAATGTTTATGATTTGTATTGACACATAGATCCACTTTGTATGTCTCGTGGCTATGTCCGAATTTGAGTTTTCTAGAGCATAGATCCACAGTGTATTCCTGGTGGCTATGCAGATTCTTGGTGACATGGATCCACAGTGTATGATTGGTGGCCATGACTGACATTTATGGTTTAATCATTTGTAGTTTGAGCATGGGAATTCCTATCTCAGAAATGGTATAATATTGTGCAGCTGCTTGGTTGTTTGCAGGTTCCCAATTGGTGTGCTCCTTGTTCTCGACACACACTCACATTTTACAAAGTATTTTGGTTGTCACGAGTTTCAGCCTCATACTTTGGGGGGAATTCTATTACACATTATTTTAGTGACCCTAGTGATGTTTCTACATGCATGTGTTCAAGATCTCAAAAGGAACTTTTGCATGAGAAAAGTAACTGGTTAATCCCTCTACATAGATTGTTTTTAGAAGGCTGTCGCAGGCTAGGAATATTACACAGTGCGGAAATGCCTAATTTCCGTAGGCTACTCTAAACCTAGCTTGCGGAGTTTTCACATGCTACTCTATAGGCAGGGTGCGACGACATTTTAAAACTAAGAAAATGGACAAATTTCATGAAGGTTCTAGAAGGGAATCTTCTAGAATTAGAGGTAGCATCCATATGGTTAGGATCCTACTGGCTTCTCTGATTTGGTGGGATCAAACTAAACTCTTTAACCATCTCTCCTTCCCCTATATAATGATGGATTTCTCATGGGAAAGGTGAAGCATTAAGAAAGCAAGAGAAAGTAAGGAGTGAATTAAGGTTGAATAGGGTGTGAATTGTGTGAGGAACTCTACTCCAGATGCTTGAGGGCTTCATCTCAGTCCATCAAGTTATTGTGGATCATCTTCATGCAATTTTGGAGCAAGTGTGTGTTGGAGCAAAGGGCCACCGAAAGGGAAATTAGTGACATCAAGGTTGTTTGGTTGTATCTTCCACTTTCTCTTAATATAATACAATGGCATGTTTCTTTCCCATAAAATCATTCTCATTTCATTACATGATTCCTTGATCACATGTATAAGTCTTCATTGAATATACTATTGTTTCTTTCACTTTGGTTGGTTTTTGTTTCATTGAAGGATCAATAGCACAAGAGCACTGGAGCGAAGCAGGGACAACCAAGTCATAAGGAAGCAATATTCAAAGGTATTTCACTCATCCTTTCTTTGACAATAGATTCAATGATTAGAGCTTAGGGAAAACGCCATGTCTTTCCTTCTTTTGTTCTAGATCTAGGTGGAACTAGGGAGATCAGTTTATGTCTTCATTTACTGATATATCCAATAACAACGAGGTTGTTGGAAATCCCTTTTGGGAATCCTCCATGCAGGAGGATTACAACTCCCTCCTCAAGAACCAAACTTGGGATCTGGTTCCCCTTCCTTCCGGGAGGAAACTTGTCATATGTAGATGGGTCTATAGAACAAAGAGCACAACGGATGGATAGATCAACAGATACAAAGCCAGGCTTTTCACCAAAGGATTTCAGCAAGTTCATGGTATTGACTATGATGAGACCTTTTCTCCAGTAGCGAAGATGGATTCCATACGATTGACACTTGCCATTACAACAACCAAATGATGGGAAGTCCATCAAATGGACGTGAAGAATGATTTATTCACTGTGATCTCTCTGAGGAGATCTACATGGAGCAGCCCCAGGGATTTATGCAGGACTCATCTTTGGTCTGTCGACTAAAGAAGTCACTTTATGGCCTCAAGCAGGCTTCGAGGGAATGGTATACCAAGATGGAATCCTACATGTTGTCACATAACTTTGTACGTTGTAAATCAGACCCGAATTTCTACATGCTCAGGATGACTGATTCACTTCTACTCTTAGTTCTGTACGTTGATGATTTGTTGATCATTGAGTGCTCGACTTCAACAATTGTTGTAGTCAAGAGGATTCTACATGAAAGTTTTTTTGATGAAGCAAATGGGTCTGCTACACTTCTTCCTTGGACTCGAGAACAATCAAGATGCATCGGGCATCAAACTGTCTCAAGCCAAGGATGCACGAGATCTCCTTGAGAGATTTCACATGACAGACTACAAGTCTGCTTCGACTCCTTTCCTATCAGGAGTCAAACTTGAGGATGGCGGGGAGACTCCACTGGTTGACAACACACTGTACAAACAACTAATGGGGAGCTTGTTGTATCTCACACACTCCAAACCAAACCTCTCATATTTAGTTGGCATATTTTCCAGGTTCATGCAGGAGTCGCATGAGCTACATTGGAAGGATGCAAAGTGTATCCTTCGATACGTACATGGCACCATCACCATTTGGATTCATTATGAAAAATACTCTACATTAGATCTCATCAAGTTTATTGATTATGACTGGGCTGGCGATAACACTAATCGCAAGTCCACATCTGGTTACTCACTCAGTCTTGGTTCTGGGCCTATCTTTTGGTCAAGCGAGAAGCAAGATGCCATTTCTCTATCTTCAGTTGAGGCAGAGTACAGAGGGGTAGTTAACATAACCATCCAGACGATGTGGCTACAACATTTTCTCACTGAGTTGGGAATTCAGTTTCATCGGTCGATCATCATCTGGTGTGACAACCAGAGCACTCTG
>SNQJ01S0200555.1:0-13274 GCA_010110895.2 Picea sitchensis | reverse complement strand
GTTACTTCACACACCCCTAGGATTTATTTTTCCTAAGGTTTTTTCTTGTTTATTAGTCATAATTGGTCATTATCCAATCTCCTATATTTTAGGGGAGAGTATTTTTTGGCCCTTGACCAAGTTTTGAGGATCCTTGGTCATGTTTAACCTACTTTTGGGACTTCGACAGGATGTCGAAGGTGGAGCGTAAGTCGAAGGTGGAGTGCAAGTCGAAGTGGAGATCACATGATCTCGGCCCATTTTTAGGTATTTTTGGGTTTTGGGCTTATGTAACGGGTATGGGGATGTCGGCCCATGGGTTTACCCATGTTTAGGCATGATTTTCTAATGTATAAATAGATGTCTAGGCTATGTAAGAAGGGGGACATCTATGTGATGCTAGGTGCTAAGTGCAAGTGGTAATTGTAATTGCTTTGTGCATAATGTGTAAGACTTACAGAGCTAAGTGCAAGTGATCATAAGATATTGTGGAAGGCTTTGTGCTATAACTCAGGGAAGGAGGATCTAGCAAAGTGCGTAGATCTCCTATCCTCTACAGAGTAAGATCTCAAGACTCTGTGCATGTAGAATATTGACAAAAGAGAATAAAAGGAAGAAGAATTGGTGGACATAGCCCTAGGGTGGGGGTGAACCAACTATATCTTGTGTTGTGGTTGCTTTGTGCATTTTGGGCATTCTCTTGTTTATGTGATTAAATGCTTAGTGCGTTGATGTATGTTAGATGAATCTAATATGATAGCTTAGTGCTGAATAATGTGAATAAATGCTAGATCTGACCTATGTTGATGTGCTTAGTGCTTGATTATATTGGATCTGTGTGAATACTGCATCATTATGTTATTAGGGTTTATCTACGGTGTAAGCTAAAGGTGAATATTGATGAACTGTAACTGCTAAGTTCTATGTTAAAGTGTTACAATCATAGATTTGTGTCCCAGCCAAGGTTGCATACATTAGAGTCTTGCAACCACCCCTGCCTCTACCTCGGGTGAGACTTCATCTGCTTCACAGGTGTTGCCGAAAGGGTTGGTATTTAGGGTTTTGTTGGTGCGTTGTTGTAGCGTTGAACCATGGGTCTGCCCTTGTGCCAACAAATGGTTTCATTGTCGGGACCATAAATTTGATTGTTGGGAACTTAAGAAAAGAGAAATCTCCCTACGTAGATCTGTTTCCCTAGTGCACAGTATTCTACTTGACCTGTGAATCTCTGTGCCAAGAAGAAGAGTCATATCTGAAGAAAAGAGGTAAGACCTAAAAGCTTTGTGCTCTGATAAAGGTAAGAAAAATGAAAAGTTTTGATTGAAAAAATAAGATAAGTGGAAATTTTTGTTACAAAAGTATCGATCTAGGTATGTTTGATAAAAAATTTCCTAGCTTGAAAAGTAGGGAACAACTAGATGAAAGAAGGTTTGATATGAGTAGATTTGACAAAAATAGTGAAAGATATGTTATTCCTATGCATAGAAAGAATATTTGGACTAACAAATGGATGCAGGATCCTAGAAATATTTTTTTGCAGGTTAGCTACTATCCTAGTTCGAAGTACAGGAAAGGTTGGGGATCCTTTCAAAGAAAAATAAGACTAACCCTTTGTTACAATTGCAGAAGACCAGGACATCTTGCTAAGGAATGCCTTGGTAGAAGACCTAGTTGTATTTGTTATAAAGCTATGGATCATGAAGTTTTAGATTTCCCTAGAATGATTGCTAAGCTTGATAGAATGAATATGAGACAAGAAAACCTCAAGGAAGGTTACAAAACTAAGACCATGGCAAAACCCTATAAAGAATCAGAGAATGTATTAGTATAAATGAAATAAACGCTAAATGATCATAGAAATATCAACTTATTAGAGATCTTCAAAGAAAAAGAATGCATAGAATAAGAGACTTCAACATTGACTGTGTTCTGGATGAAGAAACACAGGTGAATATCATGATAGAAAGAACGTGGAAAACTTTAGGAAATCCTGCTATGATTCCTTCATTGGGAGGAATAGGATTATTTAGAGGAAAGTTGATAACCCTATGTGGAAGACTCACCTAGATATCTATGAGTTCTCATGGAACTTCGACAAAGGAAGATTTTGAGATTGTTAAATTTATTGAGAACAGAGCCCCATTTGCTATATTACCAGGAAAACCTTGGATTGAAAAGGATCAAGCCAAAAGAAAAGAAGAGAAAGTCTTAGAGCAAAAAAAGCAAGAATTAAAATATTTCATGACTAGGAAGATAACACACTTGATTGAAAAACAGGAGAACAAATCGAAGCTACTTAGAACTAGAAACTTGGATGTCAGAGTTAAAATAACACAAGAAGACTCACAGAAGACTAAAGTACCTACCCCAGAGAGAGAAGACGTATTACTCTCTGACCCTATGAAAGAATCTCAACAGTGCAAAGTTATTATGCCAAAAGGAGATAGGAATTAGAATGGAAAGAGGAATACCGAGATGAAGATCACCGAGAAGAAGGCTAGAAAACTCAGTAAGAAGAGAGAAAAAATACAAAAGTTATAGAAGGTCCCAGAGGGGAGTTCGCAGAGGGAAGGTTTGCAAGACTGGAACTTCGTCAGGATATCAGAATAGGGCAACATGGAACTTTTCCATGGCGAAGTGATATAGCCATTGAAAGCATTATAACCGTTATCTCGATGACCTGAATGGTTAGAACAATAGTAATGGCCCAAAGACTCACCATCAGACCATTGGGACTGCACTGCAATGGATAAAACCACATTCATGAAGACCTATCATCTGTTGGAGAGATCTGTTACATTGTGTCTACTTAGTCCATTGATTGTTGCACTGTGAACAGTTTTGCTAATTGTATCCAAGCCAATTCATTGCTACTGTGCTATACTTATTGAGATCGACACCTGTTCTATTGAACTGCACACTCATTCATCCACTCGAGTTATTCGATCTAAGCATGCATGTTGAACGAGCTTAGCTCTACAAAGAAATCCGTCGAAGAATTTCTCATCGATCTCATGGCCAAAAATGTAATGTCTGTAGGTATTCAAGCATCATCGACAAGAGGAGTGCAAGCCTCTCTGTCGACTGCTCGTGGATCAGGACCATCCAAGATAGTAGCAGAGAAGAGAACCAAGCACAAAGATTACCTAGCCAACGCGAAGTTAATCTCAACCATATTACTAGACTACATCCCACCTCTGGTCGACGCGGTGAGTCATGACAGTGTCCCGAAGGACTTTGATTACACCATGGTTACTACGTACCTCCCGAAGGTGATATGTGCAGTTAGAATGCAACAGGACAAGATCACAACATTGAAGTTCAACGGATTCAACCTAGGAGACTACAAGAACCATAGTATGCTCGCTCCTTACAAATATTTGACCAAGATGAAGGGGAAGAACTCAAAAGTAATCCTCCAACTGTGGACTATGAACCTCGTGCAATCCACCCTCTTGAATGTAATGAAGATTTCGCACTTTGGAAGGCAACAGGAGGTTAATGCATGTGTTAAGATCCTTCTCTCATGTTACCATGGCAACTACCTATGGCTATACCAATGCATCATAGTCGATACAATGTTGATCCATAGGATCAGTGGATTGAGCATGCATGGACCTGACCTGCAGGACTTCTACCGAGGAAAGGCTACAAATCATGCATTGGCACAGAAGATCAAAGACAAATATGGTGATGTAGAAAAGGGGATGTGAGGCTACAAGGTAGCTTCCATCCAGAATGATGCAGTGCACCTAGCTTGCCAGTTGATCACAGGAAATCTTATAAGAAAGAACAGACCTACACAGGTCAAAGGATTCATTGTTGAACTTGCTAGGAAATGTGTAGAAGGACTCTAGATGAACTGGGCGTAGTATTTGGTCAACAACCTGGAATTAGATTGTCGTGAAGCTCAGGATCAAGGCTATGAGTTCCACTTTATATAGCTCCTAATCCTCATCACATTTACCGCTTGGGAGATGCTGGAAGGTGCGACCTTCTTGGACATCGAGTCATTTGAGCCGCTTGCTGTGAAGTTCACTAGGCTCTGGTACTTGAGCGATATGGGAAAACAGTAGCAGTCGAACACGGTCTTCCACATGTACTATCTCCAACTGAAGAAGGCCATTGAAGTTGTCCCTCACATGATGCCAAATACCCTATACCGATTCAGACCTCTCATGAAATTTCGTTCAGATTGGCAGTTCATCTATATCACTACGCGAGCAGATGCGCATAAAAAGGAGATTCAGTCATACTATAAGCTCACAGAGGAGGACATCAAAGAGATCACCAAGGATTGGTCTACAAAGCTCCTCATCCCTGATGACCCTACAGAGATGTCTGATCCTGAACTTGATAGCTCAAAAGCCTCCCACAGAGAACACGACACACCTGGAACCAATAGAAGAAAGAAGATTGAAGAAGTCCAAGACTTGAGCAACGCATCGGAAGAAAATGATTCAGTATCACCTGGCCGAGGGGGGGATGAAAAAGTAGAAAAGACAAATGCCAGAGAAGATCAACAGAATCAAGGTGAAGTAACACCGCCTAAGGATCCTGTTGATGAGGTCGATCCCTTGAAGAAAAGGAAGGTTTCCCCAAAGAAACCCACTTCCCGAAAGAAATCCAGAGCCACCTTGACTAAGATGCAGAATGTGCTCACTATAGATCACTTCGAATTCATCATCACAGCTATAGCATATGCCTCGCAGGACATCTTGTAGAAACATGAAGCCAAGAAGGAGGATATGTATGATAGAATTGAGGTTGAACTCAAAGGGGTACAACAAGCCCTTCAATCCATATGCACAGTATCCACTGCGCCCCTGCCATCAGAAGAACCAGAGTTGGGAGATGAGCTTGCCCAACTCCATAGACTAGCTGATGCAACCGAAGCTCACCTTCATCGAGCACAAGCTGAGAAAGACCAGGCCACAACAACCCTGAAACAAGCCCAGGAAGAACTGGTAGAGAAATGTCGGGTTTCACAAAAGGAGAAGGAGGACCTTCATGCCAAGTTTGAAGAAGAGAGGGGACNGATAGATCACTTCACTTTATGACAGGCTTAGATTCAAAGATTGAATACCTAGTGGAGCATCAACTAGCATAGCTCGTGGACGCTATCCAACAGCTACAACAAAGAATATTAGACTTAGAGCTATGAATAATGCCCAACACTCCACCGGATGTATGAGATCAAAGACAAGCAACTACTTGAAGTGAAATTGAAAGAATCAAGGCCCTCGCCATGGAATGTAAACAACTAAGTGATCTCAGTGCCCAGACTTATGAGCGACTCACTAAGGATTCTGAATTAAAGGCACTAGAGTCACAACTCTAGGAGGCAAAGCAGAAAGAGAAAACAATACATGTGTAGTTGAAATCCCTGTCAGTCGTTGAGAGGATGAAGCGATCCAAAGAACAACGCACTTCTCAATAGTAGGTCCACACCATTCAGAGAAAAGTCATGGAAGTGACTCAGAGGCTCCAACCAATAAGGATGAGGCTTGCCAACTATTCGCAGAAATTGAAGGCCGACGAGCAGAACTGGATCAATTCATCACTGCAGTTGAACAATGCTTAGAGGACTCTGTCAACGAAGCACTAATCCAAGAGTTTGTCGAACATGAGGTCATGGCATAGAAACAGGTCGAAGCAGCTCGAGCCAAGCTCCCTACTTTTGAAGCAGAGCTACCTAGACCAGATTGACTCGGGACGATTCACAGGTGGGTGTTGGGAGCTTGTTGGCCATTGACCAAGTTTTGAGGATCGTGTTCATGTTTAACCTACTTTTGGAACTTCGACAGGCTGTCGAAGGCAAAGCGCAAGTCCAAGAAGAGATCGCGGAATCTCAACCCCTTTTTAGGGATTTTTGGGATTTGCGTTTATGTAATGGGTATGGGGATGTCATCCCATGGTTTTACCAATGTTTAGGCCCAATTTTGTAATGCATAAATAGATGTATAGGTGATGTAAGAAGGGGGACATCTATGTGATGCTAGGTGCTAAGTGCAAGTGGTAATTGTAATTTCTTTGTGCATACTGTGTAAGACTTGCAGAGCTAAGTGAAAGTGATCGTAAAAGATTGTGGAAGGCTTTATGTTGTAACTCAGGGAAGGAGGATCTAGAGAAGTGCACAGATCACCTGTCCTTTGTGGAGTAATATCTCAAGACTCTATGCATGTAGAATATTGACAGGAGACAATAAAAGGAAGAAGAATTGTTGGATGTAGCCCCAGGGTGGGGGTGAACCATGTATATCATGTGTTGTGGTTGGTTTATACGTTTTGGGCACTCTCTTGTTTATGTGATTAAATTCTTAGTGCGCTGATGTATGTTAGATGAATCTGATATGATAGCTTAGTGCTGAATAATGTGAATGAATGCTAGATCTGAACTATGTTGATGTGCTTAGTGCTTAATTATATTGGATCTGTGTGAATACTGCATCGTTATGTTATTAGGGTTTATCTGCGTTGTAAGCTAAAGGAGAATATTGATGAATTGTAACTGCTAAGTGCTATGTTAAAGTGTTACAATCAAAGATCTATGTCCTAGCTAAGGTTGCATACATTGGAGTCCTGCAACCACCCTTGCCTCTACCTCGAGTGAGACTTCATATGCTTCGCAGGTGTTTTCGAAAGGGTCGATAGTTAGGGTTTTTTTGGTGTGTTGTTGTAGCATTGAACCCTGGGCCTGTCCCTATGCCAACAATATTCCACCTGGAGAATATTCTTTTTCAATTGACACTTCAGTTTGACTAGTTGAGTTGAGTTTAGATGATGCATTGGTTTTGTCAACATGCAACATTGGGATCATCACCATGCTAATTCGACCTTGCCTTGGTATCATCACCAGACTGGCACATTACCCTTGATTCCCTTAGTTAACTCCTCACTACTCTATGTTCAGTCAGTTAACTGAAGACTAGTTGACTAGTTAACTCAACTATGTGGCAGTCACTCCCGTAACTTCTTGAGAAACTAGACTAGGCGACAGTTCACTCTCATAATTGTTGGTGTGTGTCTAGATCATTCTAGACCACCACTATGGGGCATTGATTCTCCTCTAGTGCACACTCATTGAGTTATACAGAGTATATCATGTGTAAATTATTCATTATTCACAATGGTTAATGAGAATTATTTCATTCTTTCTCTCCTTCTTCTTCTTTCTCCTATTCTCTCTGCAAATGTGTGTATCATTGTTTATCTAGATCTATTATGTGTAGGTTCAACAAATTTACAGCGTTAATCTCCTCTTGAGCTCTGGAACAATCTTGGTTTAAAATTATGTGCGCGGGTGGACTAACCAACATAGGTCGTTGGTGTAGTGGTTGGAGGAATACTATATAAGATAGTTGTTAAGGGAGATGTGGGAATCAAACCCCAAGGACCCCCTTTTTTATCCACCAAACAATAGTATTTACCATATATATGTTATATGGTATATAAAAATCCAACGATTACAACCAATATAACTCACCATATTACCATATACATTGACCTTACAATATATAATATCCCATGGATATGAACTTGGTGCCCAATTGATTTGACTTGTGCACAAAATATAGGATGTGACCCATATTTAACCCTTTATCGGTTGAGTGGTACATATTTGTCATAGTTTCGGATTCGTTTGTAGGATCTTTCTGAATTTGGTGGTAGATTCATCGAATTTCAGGGTTTGTTGGCTGGGTCAAGCGCTCACTGGCCAACAACCCTGTTTAAATTGAATAGTCATTTCAGGCCCTCCTTGGGAATGTTGTGGGTGCCATGTGGCACCCATGGATTGGGCCACTTGGCTCCTCCTCATTGGCCATTTCCAGTACAATCAACTAACCCATGTGCTTCTATGCATCCTTCGATCATGCTACCAAGTGGAAACTCCTGGCTAGTGCCATGTGGTGTCACCTGGGGGTGCCACATGACATGTTCCCATTGGTCCACATAACTACCCAAAAACACCAAAAATGCATGACACGTGGTAGGATTTCATGCTATCATGTTAACATGACATCATCTGACGTCATATTTTCATAATCAGCTGCTAACATCACCAGTATAGATGATGATGTCATTCGTTGAATTTGACCAGGTTGACTGCCAAATTTGACCGGTTGTAAATCCTTCGTTCTAGCATCGTTTGACGAGCCACTTACGCGGTTGGAAATCTTGTGATGAGCTCTTCAACTAGGCACAATTTTCACTAGATTCTAAAAACTTTGATTTTTGGGCCTTCTAGATCCTCTTGGATCATGCTCAAAGAAGGTGATTGGAACTAAGTGTCAAACTCAAACCACTCTTCATGAGTTGGATGTAGAAGGTTCCATATGGTTGTAGCCATAAGCAGTGTTGAACCAGCTCAAGCCTTGTCTTCATCAACACACCATCAAAGAAGTGTTAGTGCAGTGGAAAGATACAACTCCAAAAGATGCCACCTGGGAGTCAACCACTATTCTGCAAGAATTTCCTCATCTCAAGCGTTGAGGACAAGGTTGTTCTTCAAGGGGGAGGGCATGTTAGGGACCTAATCCCTGTAACCTATGACATAGGTAGAAAAATATATTTTCCATGTAATAAAGGTCGACATTAGTTAATAAGGCCTATTTAATACATGCGAACAAGTCAATGTAAGAAGACCTAATAGAAGCTTTCTCTTCTAGAAAGATCTTCCTCTAGAATGTTCTTTAAAAGGTAGAATTACTATAAATAAGAGTAGGAGGTATGAGAGGTTCTTATCCTAAGAATTATTTTAATAGAGCACTGCTCTGCTGGAGGTTTCCTCAAAGAGGCAAGTGAACATTGTTTCCTATCAATAAAGGTATTATTTTGGTGTTGTGGTTCCTTATATTTTTTTGTTCTGTTGTTATTCTCTGCAGTATTTCTATTTTCTGCTATTATAATAGATCTGGTACCTAAGAGGGAAACCATATTTGGTAGTTCAACACATTCCCCCTCTCTCTCACACACAAAGGGTTCTACACCTATGGAGGTTTGAACCTGGGTTTTTGCATGGAGACACCCAGTCCCAACCACAATCCACAACCCAACAAATATTAACTCTCTTTTTCGTTATAAATTATAGTTCTAATGTTTTGATTCTTAAATTTGATTATTCATTTTTATTTTTGTAAAATATAAAAATAATATCATATTTTTTGTACTTATCGTTTACCTGCTATATTCAGATTCTCGCTTTTTAAAAATATGGCAGGTCCAAATTCGTGCATTCTACTTATTTTCTTTCTCCTCACCATAGATGGCAGATCTCCTTGTTACTTTGTACTTCTTGGAATCTTACATTGGATTGTGGACACTACCATTTTTTTGGATATTATAACTATATGTTAAAGACAATGTAAACCTTGTAAGATTATGCTATATGATTACTTAACTCGTTGAATGGAATGTGTTGTTATTTTGGATACAAGAACTTTATTTGATCAATGTACTCACTCGTGTCTTATCAATGCATATGATTACTTAGCACTATGTTTATCTTTGAGAATTGAAAAATATAATATATTGATTATGGTTATGGTCCATGTTTTTCCATGGCTAAATGGTCTAGTGACTTACAATTGTTTGCGGAATTAAAAAGGCAATATTTATGAATCCTAGGTTCCATATTGACCTAGGTATATGTCGTGTAGCTAGCATGAATTCTAATCATGTGGTAGAAATCACACTCGGGGTAAACTACTTTTTTTCAATTAAGATAGTTAGCGTAGAAGTTAGTACCTTGTGAGATTTGGGAAGTGAAATATTGATCTAAGACATTTGAAATATGGTTCTTAAGTTGATTTGGGGTTTAATGACCAAGGGGGTTGAGTTCAATGTTTGAAATTTCTAAATCCCAGCAAAATGAACCAATATTTTCAACAATATTTCACTCATAAAATATTTCCTAAATTTCTGAAATTGTTCTTTAGTGGCTACAACTAGGCTTCTTAACAAAATTTTAAATGCACATCAAAAAATAAATCTGATCAACAATGAAGAATATATCAGAAATCACAGCCATGAGAGACAAATATTTTTGGGTAAATAACCTCTGGGAAAACCCAATATGGGAAAAATTGTTCTTCTATTTGTGGAATTTTATTATGTAGCAGAAAGAATATAGAGATCTCTTACAAATGGATCGATCTAGCCAATGATTGAGTGAAAACCCAAATTTTCACTTCCAATAAACTTGTACGTCCCTCTCTCAATCCTATGAACCAAAATGACTGAATATTGAAGCATGTGCAAGCCTCTTCGCTAAGTGTATGATGACCTTTGCAAAATGTCTAGAAAGCGATTTGATCCTTTCTTTATTTGTCCTCTGTCCTTCCCACAATATTCTCTTCCAACAAACCCTCGAGCAAACTCCTCCAAGCTGAATTTCACCTTCTCTCAATGAAGGAATGTGTCCCAGCCACCAAGTCGATTTATTTTATCTTAATAAGAAAGTCAAAACCATATCTCCAAAGAGATCAAGGGATGAGATAAACCCTCATCCTCTCAATGAGATGGATGGCCAATATTAAAAGAACCATCACTTAAATTATTTTCACTTTTAACTTCATAAAAAGTGCTCAATAAGTTAACATTAAAATATAACACATTTAAGTAACTTTTTCCTAAGTAAACTTTAAGAAAGAGTTTAACACATCAACTTGGCTAAGTTTCATTGTCCTCTCCCATGCTAGGATTCCACACATGGAAGAAGACCTTTTGAATTACTCTTCGCAACACAATGCACTAATCACTTATGACATGCCCTAATTTTCACAATCTCAATGATAATTTTTCCCTAAGCTCATTTAGGTGGGTAATTACATTTGGAAGGGGGTTGGAAAAGAGGGAATTAGAAGATATTTTTCTGAGAGAAGGAGCACTATTTTTGGCTATTGGGAGTAGATAAGAGAGGACGTTTCCATTGGGAGTCTTCGTCTTTGTGTCATAAAGGTTGTTTTCTTGAGAAAGAGAGTTGTGTCAATTGTGTTGGTAGTTGGAGTAGTTTGAAGATTTCTCAAGCATTGTCTAAGTGGACAAGAGGGGGTTGGGGGTGTGTCTATCTTGGGGGTTACTTCCACCAAGATTGATATTGGCACTTGATTGGAGAAGAAATCCATTTCTTGAGGTATTGTGGTACCCAAAACATGAGGGGAAGTAGTTTTGCACACTATCACCCTGAGAGGATAGTGGTGCAGTGAGGTAGGGGCATCTCCATTGCACAATTGTTTTATTCAGTTGGAATTTGGCCATGGTGTATTCACTTAGTGAACACGTGACATAGCACCTACATTCATGGAATATAAATAATACCCCTAATTTCTCTAGATATTGATAAATACCTTCCAAAATCCTTTTGTTGAACCCCCCTCCCAATACATCCTTCCAATAAAAGAAACCTCTATTTTCACCAGATACCCCTTTTTGTATGCCCAAATACCTATAAACCCCTTGAGACAACACACACACCCCCCCAATACCTACAATATATTGACCTTATTTTTCACAATTTAAAAACCCCATTTATGATTGAACATGGTAAGATATTGGTCAATAGGGTGAATGCCTCGTGAATTTGACCCATCATTGTTATTTGTTGGGTAGAGTGAGTTGTATTGAGTAGAGGACTTAGGGATTTTTTCTATATATTATTGTTGAGCTTATGCCTTACCCAAGGGGTATCACTTGTTTCTAGGAGTTGTGTTGGTTGGGTGGAAAATTGACCCTTGCATGTGATTTCCCCCACATTGATAGTTTTGCATTTGGAGCATTGGTCCACTTCAAGGTGAGGGAGATCATGCATGTGTTAATTTTGTTTCTAATTTATTCCAAATTGATTCATGGATCATCTTTAAGTTATTTGGAGGAATATTTCCATTAAAGATCAACCCTTCCAATGGGTTCATGTTCGGTTGTGTAGTTATAAGTCAGTAGTATAGAATATTTTTTCTAATAGTTAAAAGAGTTTTTTTTCCTAATAGGCCTCTGCCCCCCTTTCGATTACTTTTCTTTGGATTTGATGCAATATATACAACATTGATTTGTAGAGGCATATTTGGTTGGTATGTGTTATATTCTTTTCATGATTCTTATTCGCCAAATTTTTGGATGGTCTTCCTCCTTTGGAATTTAGTGGTGCATGGTATTTTAGCCCATGGTTTTCTAATTCCGATTAAGGAATTAAGATTGTAATCTAATCGAGGTCAATTAATTAGGTTTTTTTTTGGATGTTGCGAGATCCTGTATATTGTATTGTAAACAATGAAGTTGGATTATGAATAGAATTAGAGGTGTGGCTCTAAAATAGGTTGTTGGTTTTCCCAGTTGGGTTTCTAGGGTAAATCTCCATGTATATGTGTGTTTGCAATTGTTTTCTTTTGTGTTAAGAATGTGTGTGTATTGAATTAATGAAAAATGTTTAAAACTTACAATATTAGGTGCAGTGTGAACAAATTGTGGAGTATGGGAATTTATAATGGGAACTTGATTTGTAACAACATTTGAAATATGAACTATATCTTTGTCCTTGGGGAGGAAAAGTTCCTACATCAAATTTTGATTAATAACATTGTAAAATGTTGATCTTCGAGAGGAAGAACAAGAACAATAAATGAATCTTTTGTAGGAGGATTCTAAGGCTCGAGAAGAACATTTTCCTAACTAGTAAGGTCAATTGGGTATAAGGAGTTAAATCAAATTCCCATCAACCATCATTAATTTGGGAAGGATGTAGATTAACTTCCCAATCAGAATAAGGATTAGGCATGGTTTTGGAATGCTTGAGAAATTAAGTTATATTAGGAAGTGTGGGAGGGTTATACATAGGATGATGTTGATAAAGTCAAATATTACTCTCATTTGCAAACATAGGATTTCCCAAGTAAATATGATTTGTTTGATCCCATTGTGAAAACTAGTATGAATCTACATCAAAATACATTGAAAATATCACCGTTATTTTGTTATTTACGTCTCTATACATTTTCACTAGTGCGATCATATCCTCTGCCTTGTCCTAAGGCTAGTCATGCTTTCGAACACACTAAAAATTCATCTAAAAACAACACAAGAGAAAATATTAATATTGTTAACTCCCAAAATAGCACCGTCATTTTGGTCAGGTTTTACGCTAACTTGTTTTCAAAGGTTTATTGTGCGCTGTGGATAGTGCCCACTTTCAACAGCTAAGGAGATCGTTTCATCAGTCGGCGCGCTGTTGAAAGTGTCAAATCTTAAAAGGTTCTTAAAATCAGTTCTCGAGTGGCGTGCTGTCAAAGATACATGCTTTAA
>SNQJ01S0200554.1:0-16955 GCA_010110895.2 Picea sitchensis | reverse complement strand
ATGAGGGTGGATGTTATTATCTCAGTTAGGAATTAATTCTCTTAGGATTAGAATGAAGTTTAGAATTTTTTTTGGGTTGTTACATTTGGTATCAGAGCCAAGTTCGAAATCTGGAACCTAAGGGCCAAACTTGACGAAATTAACTTAAACTTAACCCTTAATTAATCACCGTTACTTAATTTATGGTTTAATCATCGGAGATTCCAGAAATGTAAGACTTGTGTAGATTGAAATCGCGATACGCGATTTCCCGATAGGATCTGGACCGCCCTTTGTGTGTGACACGTGGCGGAGGATCCCGAAGAGTCGTGGATCAGGAAATCGGAATTTTCAGAGACAAAGAAACCTCGTAGTTGGGAATCACGACCCGTGATATCCCGACGATGACGTGAGCGTTATGGGACCACTAGAGTCGAAAGGATGACAGGTGTCCGTCATCCAGGAAGAGTCGAAAAATCCTGATACAATCAAAGCCGTCCATCTGTGGGACAGGTGGCAACCATCAAGAACCCATCGGATATCGGGAATCGGTGTATCGAGGATTTCGACTCTTCCTGGATGACGGACACCTGTCATCCTTCGACAAAAAAACCTCGTAGTTGGGAATCATTACCCGCGATATCCCGACGACATGCGGAGCCGCTATGGGGACCACTAGAGGTCGAAGCGATGATGTCCGCTATCCGTAGGAAGAGTCGGAAAACTGATAATAATCAAAGTCGCCCATCCAGGGATGTGGCAACCATCAAGAACCCATCGATATCGAATGGGTATCGAGATTTCGTGGGATGACATCAAAACCCGGTACAATAAAACGCGAAGTCCAAAGTCCCAAATAGGCCATCGCATCCATCAATCTTATAGGACGTAGAGAGATCCCGATAGTTCTGAGTTCGATATCGAGTTCGTGGGTAGTGAAACATCACGCTAACGAAAATCGCTGATTTATGCATTTCCTCGACACCACCATAACCTGATCCGAGGGACGATCCAAGGGATCCGAAAGAGTCGGGCTCCGGCATTTCGTGTTTCCTTCATACAAAGGAATCACGACCGGGGATGTCGCGAATTCCCGAAACGCGAATGGTCCCACAACCATAGTGTTTAAATGAGGACAGGTGTTGGAAGGTCAAACCTTGCCGTGAGTTAACGGCTGTGTGGCATCGGAATCGGGATCTGAAACCATATGCGCGCTCAAGGACATCGCAAACGCCGAAACTCAATCCCGGATGGAACCAAGACCACGTTACGCGGGTGCGGTGGGTCACATGGACTTCGGTAATTTAAAGGGCTAACACGTAAGGAATTAGGCTATCGTGCATCGGATATTAAATCTGGACGCGGAACTCATGCATTATGATATCGCGAATTCCGAAACTCCGAAACATAGGCTAGGGTCACACGGGACGCTCGTCATGTGAGGAGGGTGTCTAGCCCAAAAGGGGCTAGCACATAGAATGCCGAATCGGGAATTTGAGGGAACATGAATTTTCGACATTGGGGAATATGAAACACCGAAACCCGATAAAAAAGGATTTCTAAAGGAAATTTGGGTGCGGCCCTATGGTAGAAAACGCAAAGAAAAGATAAGACCAGGGGGTCGGATATTGGCTGGTGACTCCAAGGGAAATTCATAGAGCCGCTCGGCCCGGTTGATGAAGATGAAAGATCCCGTATACACATATAACTACATACACACGTATATAACAAGTAGTTTACACATGTGAATGAAAATTTAATTATAGAGAAATTAAACCAAAAAGAGAACAGCAGAATTCGTACATTTGTGAACGGAATTTAAGTAAAATCACTTTGTGCAAAAGAGGAATTTACCATTCATTACCACAGCGTAAGGACGGATGGTGTAAATCCTCAACTCGAATAACCCCGCCGCTCTTCATGAAGGTACTGAAACCATGACCAAATTGTACCCTTACCATAGTTGGGATCGAGCTCCACAACGCGTACAGAAAGGGGATTGATACCCAATATTTAAGAGAGACTAGACTCCAGGTTTTGGATCGTGTCAATGGCCATATCACTACACTCGGTTACTATAAAACGAAAAGGAGCACATACAAAATTAACCATCACTAGTGAAGTGCCTTAATGATAGTGTGGATGCGAGCCATGGCGAGGGAGGTTCTGGAAACCTCTGAACAGAGCATAGGCAGGGCTATGATGGGCAAAGATTGCTGCAAGGCAAGTCCTAGCGAATAAGAAAGTCGGACTTGCAAGGACGCGGGAGTTCGAAGGAGATGACATGTGTAGGATGGTGAGGTTAGATACTATGGAGTTTGAGGAAGCCAGACAAAGCATCGCAACTATGCATGCCTAAAATTTTGTGTGCACGATTTAAACTAATTTGATTTTATACATTATAAATTATTAGGGATAAATTAAATAATTTGGTATGATTAATTATATATATATAAATAAGGTTAAATTAGTATAAATAATTTCTATATATAAGACAAGATAATTTTTACTTAAATTTGATTGCTAAAATTAGTATAATAATATTGTTTTTAGAATTTGTTATTAAATTAAATGTAAAGTTAGTCTACTTTAAACTTTTAATGTTGATTAAGACTTAGACCGGTGGTGCATGCACTAGGAAGTAGTGAGTAAAGCACAAGGCCATCAATCACGTATTAGAAACCAATAGTTCTTTTGCAAGAACTAACAAACCAAGCTTAGATGCTTAAACCTAACCTTAACCGAAGCAATCCCCTGGTATCAGTAACGCCCTCATGATGCATTAAGTAAAGAAAACTTATGCCCAACTGCTTTCTAAGTTTTAGTAGCACCATCATGAGACGTCACCCTAAACTCCACCACCTGCATCACTTTGGGGTGATGTAGGTTAAGTTATACTAGATGGCTAGGACTTTAAGGGGTCGAGGCAGGGGAGCGCCGACACGGCCACCACCGACGTCAATTCCACACCACTACCATTCACATCACCGCCATCAACAACCACCTAAATCAGCCTCATACTACGCCGTTGAAGCCATTAACGACCTTAAAAGGGAGCCAATGTGGGGCTGAAGTGGAACCCTCACCATCTGGAACTGGTAATCCAGAAACCTCAAGAACTCAAGGGGAGAACTTCCACCCGTAGACATCACACAAGAGTTACAGAAGATCAAACTTCCAAAATTTACCGGGGGTCATGCCAGTGAACACGCTGAAGCATGGTTGGAAGGCATGACAAGGTGTTTTGCCTTAAGAGAATATACGCCCAATTCAAAGGCCAAGATGGCAATTTTCCAGCTAAGGGATAGCTACTTTGAACCGGGTGGGGGGAAACTTAGAAAGACAATTCATCTCCACCCCGGACACGCTATCTTGGGAACTTTTCGAGGAAAGGTTTCGGAGAACACCTACCAAAGATACCATAGTTAGGAACAACAAGTGGGGGCATCGGCGTCTTTAATACAAGGCCTTCCTAGGACAAGAGAAGAGTATGAGATCAGATTTATGGAAATTGTCGTCAAAATCGTGACATGGATATCACCAACGACAAGCAGATCGTCATTCCATTGTTTGAACCCCAAAGTACTCCAGCCATGGTAATGGATGTGGAAGCCGTCTTCGGTCGCAGAGGCGGTAGAAAGTGCACGCTACGCAGAAGAACACATAAACCTAATTGTGGGGGTGCAAGGTCGACATTCAAAGATCGCCCGTGATTCGTGAGAGCATCCTCGGTGACATTTTCGGGCGAGGCTCATACACCACCTTGGCGGTAACGGTAGGTGTACCCGTGATGCTGGATCGGTCGGATTTCAATGGTACCAGTGCCGCCGGCCTCATTCATCGCCTCTTACTGCAGGCCAGCTCCACATACCGCAGGGAACAAATGGTAGGGGCAGGGGTTCCAGTGGAGGAACCGGCCCCTGCATTATTCACGTAATAGTACACCGTTCCACCTCATATTTACCCGTTGAGGTGCAAAGGACCCGCATTACCGAGGGATCACGTAATTTCAACAAGGACGGCGCATGAGAAGGAGTGCACCGAAGGGGAGGACTGGCGAAGCGTTCACAAGATCCGCGCAGCGCCATCAACCGCCAGTCGAACATCAACCACCTAGTGGAAATTGGATGTGCACAAATCATTACTTAATGTTAAAATTTTATTTGATTCTGCGCAAATGATAGTTTCCACGATCTCACCCTCAGATAGAAAGTGATGGGTTGGTAGCTCACGAGCACGCATTTTAAATGTAAGTCGAAAATGGCTTCGGAGAAAACAAGTTGTAGGCCTGCTGATAATTTAGCAAATTTAGGATATGCATCGAAGTTGAAGGTATAAGTCACTTTTCTTGGGGTGTATGACCTAATCGTTGGAGTGGATTGGTTAGCAGCTCGTCGAGCCTTGGTAGATTGTTTCAAGAAGAGGGTACTTTGTGTTGATGATGAAGTGAAGACCAATAGAGATCCGTGGTGTACGGAGAAAGGTGTCACTACGCTTTATATCAAATATGGTCAAGGACAGTTCGAGGCAAGGATGCAAACTTTATGTAGTGGAAGCTGTAATGGAAAGAAAGCGACCCTCATTAGACCAGTACCCAATACTGTCATAATTTCATGATGTTTTTCCAAATGAATTACTGTGATTACGCTCCCGGAGAGGGAGCTTGATTTTACTATTGAGATGAAAACCGGTGCGCCCCAAGGCAAGACACTATGCCTTATCAGCCCTAAGTCAAGTAGTTCCTTCAACTTTGTGAGTTGCAAATGCAAATGAAGGAGTTACTGGACTTAGGTATTAAGTGTCGCATCTCACTTTGGGGCTTAACCGGTAATTTTCGTGGAAAGAAGAAGGATGGATTCAATGACTGTATGACTACAGGACTCTGAACCGTGCTGCTGTAAAGAAAATAGAAAATTCCAACGTCGTGGATGACATCTCTTCGATCGTGATGAAAGGAGCAAATGCGTGATTTCTCAAAAGATCAATTGCTATCCTTGATATCACTAATTAAGAATTACAGCATGGCGTATCCGGAAATCCACTTTTCAATCCCGATTTGGACATTACGGACTTCAGGGTGGTACCTTTCGGATTGATCATACGCGCCAGTGATTCACGAGTCCTCATTAAACAAATACATTCCGGAAGTACTTAGACGATTTTGTCCAATTTTTCTGGATGACATTCTCATCTATTCCAAGAATGAAAAGAGAACACGAACACTTTAAGTGAATATGTTGTCCCGCCATTTTTATATAAACGGTGATTGTGGCGGAAATCATTAAGTGTCTTTCAGAAAGAGATCCACCACTTAGGTCACATCATTTCAGGAAAAGGAATCTCTTCAGAGACTCTAGAGCGAGGCCATTGGCGGAATGTCACAAGATTGCACATGGAGGTAAGCAAAGCTCTTCAGCGGACTAGTGTTACTTCACTGGAGATTCGCGGGAAGGATTCTCAAAATTAGTAAAACCCATCACCACTTTGCACGCAAGGGAGTCAGATATGAATGAACAGAAGAATGATAGTGCATTTAGGGAGATTAAGAGATTACTGACAAGTGCACCCATATCTCTAATGAAAGCGATATGTCAAAGGGGATTTCATGGTTTGCACGGATGCCTAGAAACAAGGATTGCGGGCCTGCCGCACGTGCGGTGATGAGAGGATAGCCTTATGCATCGGGTTGGTTGAAAAGCATGAAGAGTCCTATGCTACTCATGACTTAGAGTTGGCAATGGTAATACACTCCTTAAACTTTGAGGCACTACCTTATTGGCTTAAACTTCTTGAACTCAAAACGTAATTCATCGAGTTTAAACATCTTCACTCCAAAGAGATCTCAATGCTAGCAAAGACGATGTGGAGTGAGTTCATGAGCCGGAAGGGCGATTTGGTATTTCATATAAAGGAAAGGAAAACGTGGTCTAGATGCCCGGAGTAGGAGACCACGTATCTCCGGTAGTGACCTTAAAGGACGGCTTTGAGGGAGCAAAGGACACAATTACTGCTATGACGCTTGGTATTTAGTTGTTACGCTTTCAAATCTCCAGAGGGAGGACGCGACCCAAAGTATGAAGGATATACAGGAAACAGATGGATTGTTAAGATATCATGGGAGGATGTACATCCCCGAACGTGGGGATGGTTACTTTTGAAGCATCATAATCGGCATCTAGGGTCACTATATTGCCGATCCGGGGTCAGCGAAGATGTACTTGCATATAAAGAAACTCTCTTTGGCAGTACGAAGCCGGTTATAACCCCATTTTCTGGCCGCCAAAATGCCTGGAGTGTCAACAGTGAAAGCCGACTGTTCATCACCCGGCAGGTCTCCTACAACCACTTGATGTCCCTATGTCCAAGTGGAAGTTATCTCGATGGATTTTGTAGGATTGTCACATCTCATAGACACAGGGCCATTCTTGTGATAGTGGACAAGTTAACCGGCGAGCGCTCATTTCATTCGTTAGAGACACGATGTTGTTGATGTGGCACGAGCATTCATAAGTGAAGTTATCCTCACTTGCACCTTAGATACCCGGAAGATTATTTCTGATAGGGTCTCCAGATTCACATCTAGATTTGGACAAGTTTACAATTAGCATTGAGGACTCAATTGAACTCAAGCACAAATTATCATCCCAAAACAGATAATACGTGAGAGGGTGAACAAGTTATGGAAGATTCTTAGATGCGTAATGGATAATCAAACCTGGGAGAAGTACCTACCTTTGGTAGAGTTTTACTATAACAGTCATCATAGTTCCATAGGAATGCCACCATACCAAGCTTTGTAAGGAAGACCATGCGTAACACCTTTGAGTTGGGATAGACCAGAAGATCGAGTAACAATTGGGACAAAATTGATTCAAGAAATAGAGGAAAAGGTGATTCAGATTAGGCATAGACTAAATGAAGCATGGGATAGACAGAAGAGTTAGGTGGATGAACACATGACTGATTGAAGTTATGAAGTGGGAGATCGGTTTTCATTCGTATCAGGTCGTTCCATTAAGAAGGCCTTACACGGTCTTCGAAAAGGACAAAGTTATCACCCTGTTTATAGGTTCATTTGTCCAAGAAAATTGGACCTCTTGCCTATCATCTCGTACTACCACCCCATTTGCATAAAAATCATAATTTTTGTGGACTGCTCTTGATTATGTTACTGGATGAACTGTATAAACTGAATTTGAAGGAATTGCATGTATCGGATGTGGAAACCCTCACTATCGAACTTGCTACTTATATTGACCGTAGGAGTTCATCAAATTAAAATCGCCCCGTAGATCAAGCATAACCAGCACAAGTATAGTCTCGATCCGCTACATTTGGGAGGACTGGCATTATTACGCAAGATTATCCATCGCCATTTTGACCACCTTGAGAACATGTAACACCACCTTTGGATTAAGATCACCAGATTGGAGGGTCATGATTTTTTAGTCATAGTGAAACCATTAAGACATACACTTACACTTTAAAATTAACATTTATGAATATTTTGATGTTAATGATGATCTTAGCTACGAATTCAGAACTATTATGAGAATGCGGAACTTTTATGAACGCTAGATGATGTTGATAATGATGCAATGAAATATGATTCATGGAATGCGGAAAGTATGATGTATGGGATACTATGAAATCTAATTCAAATGGAAACTTGATGTTAATGTATTAGCATTGGGATCTCGAATGGAAATGAAGAAAATATGGAATTTTATACGTTACGAATAGGAAATGCATGAGATGGTGTTTTGCGCATTAACTCTTCAGGTTATGGGCTATGTGAAATAATGGCGATAAAGATGATGAAATGGATGGCACAATCGGCCGAAACATTTGTGGTAAGGAATAATGGCGGCGGAACGGATATTGATTCGATCGCATTACTTCATGATTACATGGGCTACTGGCGGATTTGAATTAACATTGCCCTAAACCACCGCGGAACTGATGATGAAAATCTCTATAAACACGGTGCCCCCAGTCTGATTGTAGGTTGACCTCGGTACTACATATTAGAGGGTGGAGGTGCAGCCCCACCGTGGTATCCTCCGAACCCAGTCCCGGAGGACGGTATTAGTTCATCAGCCCCCGACGCAGGATGAGGACCGGCCATTCACAGGGAATGGTCGAGATAGCGAAGCTTCCGCTTACGGGTTCTATTCTGAGTTAGGTCAATATAGTCATCGCTCAAGATAATTCAGCAGAGGACGGCGATGGTGTTAAAGTAGGTTGTGGGCTGGTACGGATGAGTGCAGATAGCTGAAACTTTATGGGGACTCAAAGGATGGGAGCTGATGAGGAAATGTGGATATATGAACATTCACAATGATGTAACTAAACCAGCTGTCTAAAATAAATTATAAAACCCAATAATTGTGATTGAAGAAGTTCTTAAACAATTAATGATGGTTGTCTTTTATAAAAGAATAGCCTTGTTGATTGGATTGAATGCATACTTAAATTATTAAAAATGATAGTTTGATTAATAGTACATACGTAATTTAGGTTTATATGTATTAGCTAATACGTATCTTTGTGTATACACAAGGTATGTATGGACTTCTAGATGATTTACCAATATAGCCGTGCTAATTGGTCGAATGTATGGACATGCCTTTTCATTATAAATATCAGACGCCTTTAACTCTAATTTAAGTTTCAATCCGTGGTGTATGTAACGACCTAATTCGAATAAATGATTAACATTTGCGAAGAAAATCATTAAAGAAATTAAGTTAATGATTAATTGTGTGGTAACTAAACCAGAGAAATGGCAATGAAATCGCGACGTAAATTAAGGAAAAAGAAAACAAAATCAATGTGGCGAACAGGATGAGACGCTAAGGGTGGCGTGCGCATGGCAAGAAGCCCAGAAATCCCTAGAAGATAAGGAAAATGTTAATAAAACTTGTGCACGGGCGATGTAGGGTGGCTTAGAGAGAACGCTGCGGAGGTGAATCGGGAGGAACAAGGCGGGATGAGGGGGATGTGCTACACGTGAGGGAGGATGGACGCAGCCGATCTTTGCCATTTTTCATGTGGTTTGGTGAGTCGACCGGTATGGGGGCTAAAGCCGTGAGAGACATTACCGACTTAATTGTCGTATCATATTGATCGTGGAGGTAATGTGGTTATTGAGGTTTTAGCTCCTGGGGCCAGTGGTATTCCGATATCCTGGAACTAGGCCTTTCTTAGCGGTGGTGGATGGATTTAAGGGCGTTATTTTGAAGTTTATGGCAAAAACTGAATCAGGAAGGGCAAAGGGTTGACAACCGTGCAAAGAAGCAAGGAGGCAAATCTCAAATTAGTATCGATCCAGGCATCGGTCAAGTGAATATTTCTTTTCTGGTTATCATTTCAAGATGTATTGAGGAATTCTAAACTAATGAAGCTGCTGCCATAAACTCAATAATATTAGGTTGCAGTTGTTTTTCTAAAGCTTTTACTTGTTCAATGCTTTGATTATTTCTCAGTTCCCATGAATTTAGTATTCTACGTGGACAATCTTAAGTTGTTGGTATCCTCATATCCCATCGCATTAAGCTATGAAAAATTATCGGCCACTTTACTTTCTAAATAAACGCTATTGGTTGCGAGGGTAATGAGCATACAAACATATTAATAAAGCATAACGTTTCTTAGAAAATGGACACCCCAGCCACCGTTAGATCTCGTGAAGGGTGCTTAGGGATTTTAACCCATTTTAATAAGAAGTCAGTGTTCCACGGATATCGACTGCTGCTTAGAGTATTACGATCCCATCCTTTTCGAAATCGACATTTCCCATTCAACCGGACCATGATCGATCGACATCGACGATGTACGTATCTCGATTTTCAATCATACCGGAAAATCCTGCGCGGTGGCTGAATTAACTCAACGGCAGATTTCCATTTCTAGCAAGTATGTGGCCTAAGCCCTTTTAAATGACGGAAATAATGTACAACTGGCGAAAGAGTCTGGCCAGTTTAGGATGTTGACCGCTGAATTAATTCTTCCTTGGATTAGAATTTGAAGTTTGAAATTATTTTGCCAATTTCGGTAAAATTCGTTAGTAATTGTGTTCACGTGACAAAACATATTGCCGCCATCGAATAAAATGGAACATCCCCGTCAGTAATGGACAACATAAATGGATGGTAAAACATAATTCAATGGCAATTAAATGGTGATGGCATTAAGCACACGCTGTAACGTGATGAACTCGGACCTACATAAATCTCGATGAAGATAGTCGTGTCGCGCATCGTTACCATATCCATGCTCATCACGATAACGTCGACAACATATCATAGTCGTGATGAACAATAACCTTCACGTTATGGTGACGAACAAAATGCCGACATGTTGTAATGTGACAAACATAATAACGCGGAGAATGACAAACCATATGATCGCCAAATCAGTTGTTCATAAATTTGCCAGCGGATGAAATCCCAAATCATTAAGAATGTGCCAAACATTTTCAAATCTCGTAATGTGACGAATATAACGCCTTATCACAATGTAATGTGTACAACCCACTGTCACAATGTGAAAAACCAAATCCATTGCAATGAAATACTTATTTTCATCGCTATCGTGATGAAATTATAACCACTCGATACAGCGCAACGTCGGCAAAGTTCATTAGTACCATTATGTTACAAAACTCTTTCCTTTCTAACAATGCAACGAACTTTATGATCGCCCCACGATATATATTATTAAGTTACCGCTTTACAACTTATGATCAATCATAGCAAATCATTTCCGGTGATATACGCATATTCTATCAAGTTGCAGTGACAAACATTCAAACGCCAGGCAACGTGACGAACATAACTTTATTGGTTGCGATGTTATAGAACCTGGAATGAATGGATTTTAGTAATGAATAACAATAATGTGATATCACAATGTGACAAACATTTCAACGTTAAATGTGACTTAAATATAATCTCTGTTGCTGGTGGTGATGTATAGAACCAAATGTGACACGATAGTGCCCAACATTGCAACGACATACATAGCCCAATATTACTTTTCATAAGTTATAATAATTTTGTCACTTTTGACCTATAAATTATATTAATTTTTCAATACGAATACATTTAATACTTGTATTTATTATTTATACATTAATTGTTATCATTGATGTATTATTTAATTTAATACATCAACATTAGTATTATTCCATCAATGCATGTAATACTATTATTAATTATTTTTTAATTAACCCGTTATTAATAATACATCACATTTATACATTGTATTGATTGATGTATTATCAATACAATAATAAATTCAATTTCCATTTTACATATTAATACATTGAATAATAGATTTAATTCATATTATTCTTAATTTATGTAATATTCATTAACGATTTTGCATTTCATTAATGTATCACTCTTTATCAATTTACTTAGTAATAACTGAAGGGTTAACGCATTGTACTGTAATAGACGAATTTAATTGTTATACAATACTAATAAGTAACAAATTAATAATGTATTACCAATAATGTATTAATAATATAATGTAATATTTCTATTAGTGTATTAATACTTCAAAATACTAGCTTATCAACTATTAATGTATTTATTAATCAATAAATTACATTATTAATGCATTAAGACTTTAATATGTTACATTAGACATGCATAAATGCATTAATACTTTTAATTTATAATGCTATAATAATGTAGTATTAACTGCCATCACTTAATAAAGTATCATTGCTGAAAAATATAGATTGCCCAACCATGGCTAACTAACAAAATTACGAATTCAACATGGATAACCATAATCAACATGGTCTCAATGTCGTAATGTGTCGATTTTCCAACGTCATGAATGGTGATTCTAACATATGCTGAACATCCAATGCAAATCCAATTATCGCCCTTATCATGACAATTCCAACAAAATAGCCCCATAGTACGGATGGTGAGTAATGTTGCCGAAATGTGACTCAACATATACGACATCAGAATGATGATAAACTCACGTTGCAGCCAGTGATGAATATATCCTCTACTGGCAGATGATCATAACCCCAACATCACAAACATAATTTAATGGTCAAACATATTACAGATAAGTTGCAATGTGGATGGACATATCCCTTCGGCCACGAAATGTGATGGAAAAGGACAACAATGATGACAAACAATAGCAACGCCAAAAATGTGGTTGAAAATATCTTGAATTTCAAATGGACGAACATAGCCTTGTTGTCTTAATTTGATGAACATATCCCTTTATTTGCAATGATGAATATATGTATTAAACATAGTAATGTCACAATGCATATTAACATCACAATGTAATGAACATATCATCCCCTGCCGCTGCAATGGGATGAACATAAATGGCCATCAAAGTATGTCTAATGTAGTAACGCTGAAAATGTAGGATGAACATATGCACGCTGTAAATGTGGGATGAACCCAACCTTGTTACAATCTGATTTAAGATAGCCTGTCACGTATACTGGTGTTGAACATATCCGTCATCTGAAACATAGTAATGTCACAACCGACAAACATACGCATCGCCACAATGTGATGAACACTCCACCCTTCATCGCGAAGGTGACTAACAAAATTAGATGTTGTATTGTGTTAAACATAATAACGCCGCACGTGACAAACATATATGGACGTCGCAATCTGAAGAACATAGACTTGTCGTCACAAAGTGATGAACTCATCCCTCATGCAATGTGCCAAACATTTCAAATGTCACAATGTGACGCATTTATAACGCCTTTCTCACAATGTAATGTGTAGAACCCATTGTCGCAATGCGACAAACATAACCCTACATTGCAATGAAATGAATATTTAACGTTAAAATGTGATGAACATAACCCACTTTGATATGAGATGTTCATGTTCATACCTCATTATATTACAAAACTCTTCCCTTTGTCACAATGCAACAAACTTCGTAACGTCTCAATGATAGCACATATACTGCCATAATCCATATGATCTAACCATAGTACCAATGTTGGGTGATAGATACTGCATATTTTGACGCCACAAAGTAGACAACATTTCCAAACATCTAATGTGACGAACATAACTCCTTATTGCTATGTGATGCATATAACCTAATGTCACAATGTGACGTAGTAATGCCTAGCAACACAATGTGACGTCACAACAGACAAACATTTCCAAATGTCTAAATGTGATCTAACATAACCCCTTGTTGCTATGTGATGCATGGAACCTAATGTGATGTGAATAGCCCAACATTGAAATGACATACATAGCCCAATATTACCTTCATACAATAAGTTATACATTACTGTTTAATACTTTTAATCTATAAATTACATTAATTTTTCACCATTTTAATACATTTAATACTTGTATATATTATTTTTATGCATTAATTTAAATATCATTGATGTATTATTTAATTAATACATCAATACATTAGTATTATTCTATCAATGGCTAATACATTATTAATATTTTTTAATTAACCCATTACATTAACACATCACATTATACATTAGGGCATTGATACATTAATACATTAATAAATTAATTCTATTTACATATTAATACATTTATTCAATAATGACCATTAAAATATTATTTCATTTATGTAATATCACATTAATGCATTTTTGCATTACTAATGTATCACTTTATCAGAATTAATTTAGTAATTAATTCTGATACAATGCATTAATGTAATGTTTAAATTTCTAATTGTTAATACATTAATAAAACTAAAATCCTAATAATTAATTTAATATAGTATAAAATTTAAATTCTAATGTATTAGTATTTTCTTAATATATTGTTAGCTTATTAATATATTTTCAATGTATTACTCTTATTAATGTACCAAATTGTGTTAATGTATTAATGTGTTACGTATTAATTGAGTTAATGTATAAAACATTGTATTAATGAATTGATACACTCAAGTAAAATGTATATATTATTGCTATGTATTTATATAATAATATTATAGCAATTTTTAATGTATTTTTACTTATTATATTAATTGTTTAACACTATATTATTTAATATTATATTAGATATTTATTAATTTCATTAATACATTCTATTATACAATAATGCATAAACAATTTAATTTATATATTACATTAATTAAATCATGTACTTTACATACCATTATTAATCAACTAATATATTATATCTATAAAATAAGTTACTCACACGTTTCAATATTTTAATTTATAAATCACATTAATTTTTTAATACTTCTATTTATTATATTATACATCAATTTATATATCATTAATATACATTATTTTAATTAATACAAATTTACTTTTAATTTATTAATGTATTATTCATTAATATTTTAATACATTGTTAATATTTTATTACTTCTAATAATAATATTTTAACACTTTTATCAATATATAATTTTTATTGTAAAGATATTTTAATATAATAATATAATAATAATGTATTATAAATGTGTTTTACTTTATTCAAATTTTATTATTATTGTAAATACATGTAATGGTTTATTATAACAAATACTATAATGCTTTATTTTATTATAATAGATACATGTAATGCTTTATCATTATTATTAACTTTATTAATATTTTTTCATTATTTATTATTTTATTTTGCTAAATTTATTTATAATCTATAGATTAATTTTCCCATTATTAATATATTAATTAATAATGTATTTATTTATTAAAATAAATAAAAAAAAAAAAAAAAAATATTATTTTCTATTTTATAAATAATTGTTATTTAATATTTATTTTGTTATTGATAATCAATTGAATTAATCAATTAATTAATAAATGTTTATTTTAATTTCTAATTAATTAATTTTTATTAATAAATAATAAATAATAATTTACTATTATTTAATAATTATAAATAAATAATTATTAATTAATTATTATTACATTTTTATTATTAATTGATTATTATTTAATTCTTTTATCAATTTATTAATAAAATTGTTACATATATTTTTATTATTATTTTAATAAATTATTTAATTAATAATACTACTAACTAAAAATTAATAATTTTATTTAAAATAATACTTTTTGTAATTACTACAAAACAATAATTAATTATTACATTTTAAATGTATAAGGCAAAGCTTAAGGATTGTGGCCATGTATGTCAAGGTCAACTAGCAACAAACTGTATAGTACCATTTTCCATTTTTTTAATTAATGTTTCAATCAAATATATCAACCACTTTACTTAATATGATTGCTGCTAGAACTACAACAGCGAAAATACCCCCCTCATCGAGGCCTTGGCGGGATAATTTTCCTCCACATTGACAATCATCCCGTTCTAGACGCCTAATGCGCGTATCCACATTCACAAACTTCCTTCTGATTTCATTCCTGCGAGTCATAACTTCTGGATCATATATTTCCGTCTCTGTTTGATGTTCTTGGGGAGGCCTTGAAACGGATTTGACCAAATTAAGAAGACTCAGAGAAATTGCAAGGTGCAGACTGGGTTGCAGCAGTGATCCTCCACTAATACTGGCTATTAAGGGAAACCAGCCGTTGATTGATAACGTGCGAGATACCAATAAATTCTTCCACGCTATTTCAATCCATCCTACCAATTTGGACGCCCTACGCATACTTCCCAGAACTCTAATTCTGCTGCTCCTCTCCCTCAATTCAAACCTAATAAGCTGCTTTTCCACTCCACACTTGAAGCAGAAAACTTGTTTCCATTGAGGATCAGGTGTTGCAATCACTTCCCTCGTACTCACCGCAATATTATTATTCCCATTGCCATTGCTAATGCTAGTGGACAGATAACATCGAACAAACAGACTTGTGCCGCCTGCTGTCTTGACTACAACATTTATAGCTTCCAAAACCTCCAAATTCACAACCATATGCCTTTACGTTCCAGTGGCCTCCATTGTATTCGTGCTCAAAGCAAGTTTCTTGTGTCGAACAGAAACTTTCAGTATGAAAAGCGTTGAACTCCTCGCATAAGAGCATATCCCCACATATAGATTTATGGGTAATCCTTATCTCTGTTGTCAGTTCCGAATATCCAACGGCTGTGATCTGCAACTTATGAAAACAAATCGGCAACTGCATATAGATAAATCTTCAACAAAAGACACCTGTCACCAATCACGATATAGCCGACTAAACGGAGATGGAGATGACGTCAGATAACAATCACGCCCCACGGTAGCTATTAAAAGATTAGTGATAACGATAAAAAAAAAAGAGCCCTGTAAACAGGACCTATACGTTATCCACTGCATACATACGTGCTCCACGTAGATATTATGATTCGAAAATAATATTTTTATTAGTCCCTGTTATGGGATTATAGTAATGAGTTTTTTTTATGTGACATTGATGTGATACTAATTTATTTTTGACCATAAATTTGTGTATGCAATGTAAAATATTTAACATAGGAAAATAAATATATATTTTTGGATATAATAAAAATATCTGTGTTTTTCAATTCTAATTGGTTGATAAAATTGAAGTGTTATTACTCCCTTCACGTCTTTCAATATGTAGAATTAATTAAATAAACAATCAATTTCACCAATCACCACATCTAAATATAAAAAGTTGTACTATATATTTTTATTTATTTTTTTAAGTAAAAAGGCGAATCCTCTTATATTAAAGCTTCAAAAAAGAAATTCACATGACATATAGGTGCCAGCTGTCCTGCCTACGCAGGAAACCAAGACAACTGGCCTGTCCACAATAGCATGCAAAATCAAACGACTTGTTTCGCCACCCTGCCCGAAGGAAACCACGGTGCATGTCCATTTTCATTAACAATTTAGTAAGGCCTATGCTAACACTAACCAGGTTAATAACTAAAGAGCTACAACTCTGATAAACATCAAAAGAAATGGAGTTGGAGACCATGCGAAATAGAAGAACCTATTCACCGGAGTCCTCGCAGTCCTCCTTCGCCTTGCCACTGCTGACA
>SNQJ01S0200553.1:0-15761 GCA_010110895.2 Picea sitchensis | reverse complement strand
CTTGATTGCAATGATTCAAAATGTGATGATGTTGAATTTTTCTCTACAAGTGAAGAAGAAAATCAAGAAATAGTTTGTGTAGAGTTTGATGGTAGTTGTCCCATAGAAATAGTATAAGAAGATCTATTAGAAATTCTAAAGAAAGTTGAAGATGGTTTATATGAATATAGCAATGATCATCATTATATACACTATAGCTATCTTTCAGATAACACTAAGAAGTTTCTTAGGAGGAGTAAATGGAACATCTTGAAGTTAAGGGAAATGTTGAAGGAACAAGAAGAGAGTAATAAGACTCAATTGGAAGAAAAGGAAGAAGAGATCACAAGAATAAAGAATGAAAAAGAAGATATGAAGGTAGATGATGAAATTAGAAAAAGTTTTGAAACTATTGTCCATCTCAAGACCCAAATTCAAGAAGACAAAAGGGTAGAGGAACTATTGAAGAATCAAATAGATGAAAAGGAATAGTCATGTCATAAGTTAGAAGCTGAAGTTGTTGACCTTAGAAAGAAGGTAGATAAGTCAAACAAATTCTTGAATAGCTCACAAATCTTGAATGAGATCTTGGAAAGTCAATGATCACCATATGATAAATAAGGTCTTGGATACAAGAGAGAAGCTACACATGATGAAGAAAACACCTCAAAGAAGCATGAGGTAAGTCCCTCAAAGGATGAAGACAATGTTCGAAATCCACCATCTACACAAGGCAAGGAAAGTTTCAAAATAAAAAAGCAAGGAAGACATCAAGAAGCCATCCTTACACCTCAAAGAAGATGGACACCAAAGCAAAGGTATGAAATCATTTTTCATGGTCAATGTTATTCATGTAATGAATATGGTCACAAAGCTTTGGAGTGCAGATCTTATGCAANCATCAAGAAGCCATCCTTACACCTCAAAGAAGATGGACACCAAAGCAAAGGTATGAAATCATTTTTCATGGTCAATGTTATTCATGTAATGAATATGGTCACAAAGCTTTGGAGTGCAGATCTTATGCAAGGAGAAATGAAAGAAGATTTCATAACACCATAAGGTGTTGGAGATGTGATCAAGTAGGACACGTTGTTGTTCACTATAACACCATGAGATGCTACAAGTGTAGTGGATTTCGCCACAAATCCCAGGATTGTTGGAACACAAGAAGAAAGTCTATGATGAGGACTTCACATAGCATGACTAGAAGAAGGAATGAAGTAAGGAAGGGAGACATCTTTGAAAATATGGAAGCTCAAAGCTCAAGTTATGAGAAGTAGGGACACCTTCAAAAGTGGGTGAAGAAGACTGAACACCCGAAGCAGAATGGAAGCCTTGAAGGAAGCTCAAGTGTGTCATTTACTAAAGCATACACGAGTGACAATGGTAACAATCACGTACATATGTGTTCTGACCTTGAATAGGTCGCATACATACGGGAGTTGTCTGTGCAACAGGCCACGTATATGTGGTAAAGCCTTGGGAAAGGGGCTATGCATAGGGGTTGCAGCTTGATGTAATGATATAACTTTGTGTTGCAGGGTTTGACATGGTTTGTTGCAGGTTTTGACATTGTTTGTTGCAAGTTCTCATGATTCCATATTGGATTATGTAATGTGATGATAAAAATAATGAAAGGCTATCTTGGATGCATGGCACTAACCCATGAGCATGGATTGAGGCATTTTATGTTGAAGAACAATGCTCGTTATGACAGTGAAGTTATGGCACCGTGGTTATGTGATATATCTTGATGATGCTAACATACTACTAGTACATGTATTGTTGGATGCTTAGTATTTTCTATAGTGAATGGAGGATTGATGTTGATCTGTTGGTGTACATGGTTGGTGCATATTTGAGGCTCATTGATATATCTTATGATGTATTATTAGGAGAATATTTGTTGGATATCTTGATGCATGCATTTGGCATATGGATGGGCTACATATTGGGACATGTAGTTGGTGAGTTGATGACGTGATAATGTTGTACATCATTAATGAGTCATAGTTGATGCATGATTGGTACATTCTTAGTACATTGGTAGAGAGACCTACTAGTAGTTTGATTGGCACATGGTTTATGGAGAATTCAGAATACATGTATGAGGATTCATCATGTTGTGGTATTGATGCATGGTTGATGTACTTGCTTGGTACAAGTGGTGATACATGCTAATATGCATGCTTGGTACACTCATAGATGGCATATGTTTGGATGATAGTGCTTGGCTAAAAGTACACCTTTGGTATTACTTGATTAGCACAACAATTGGTATTTATTTGAGATACTTGGTTATGGCACTTGGTTCATGGTGGAGACATATCATGATTGATATGACACTTGGTTGGCATATTGGTTGAAGCACATGGTTGGCATGTTGATAGAGGCATATGGTTGATACATTGCATTCCAATAATGATATCTTTTGGCACATTGTATGGTGTTGATGTACATAGTTGATGGGTCTTCTGCATGATGAGCACACATTTTGGTACATGATGTACTTGGTTGATATCTTATTCATATTTCATTGTTGACATATATTTTGTTTCATGGTATGGCACGAGTCTTGATGCATGGACAGGTCCAAGGATCGTCATAGAAAGAGCGGTTGTTCTATGATCCAGTTGAGCAGTAGCATTTACAACATAAGCATATTGCAGTGGTAGCATATTGTTCAGATTGCAGAGAAGATAGGGGGATACATACCCATAGGGGGAGTCATTCTTCTTCCCATGATTCTATGAGGATATATTTATCAGATGCATACTTGGTAAAGAGCCCTATACTTGAAGAAAGAGCACAGAGGCACAATTCAAGGGGGAACAATGGTCACAGGGGGAGTATGAGCGATGCATCTTCAACATTACATTATATTGATATCCCTTGTTTAAAAGGGGAGAGATTATTCAAAGGAATATCAAAGACATTCAGACAGGGGAGAAACCCTAAGGGGAGAAAGACCCTTTTCCATTGATGTCAAAGGGGGAGAGATAGTCACATTGTTGTGATTGATGATTACTGATGGGGAGAGATAGTCACATTCATGTGATTGATGACTATTGATGTAGAGCATGCCTTGTCTACATGTTGACATCAATGATTCGTGTTGACATCAATGTTGGTATTGCCATCAATGCCAAAGGGGTATATTGTTGGATCAGGTTGTCATTGATGCCAAAGGTTTGATTAATTGATGTCAAAGGATTTATGTCAAGTAATTGATTGATTCCAAATGATTGATTGATTGATGATCGATGTAATATGTATTGTCCTTGATGAGAATGGATAGATATCAAGTGGCATCATAGTCATATGATGTCATACATAGATGAATATGGATCAATGAGTTGTCATTGATACATGATGCATAGATGAAGATGGATCGATGAGTTATCATTGATATGATGAATAGATGAAGATGGATCAATGAGTTGTCATTGATATGATGCATAGTTGATTCATTATTGTCTTGTCATGGTTGATAAGGTGTACAAATGGATGAACTCCAAAGTGGTCCCCTTATGGTGAAAGCCCTCATGGGAAGATACTTTGCGGTTGAGTTATCCTAGAAGTATGGTTGGAGAACCCATGCTCATATGTGGAATAATGAGATGAAGATCAATGAAGTTGTTGGTGAAACTATTATACATGGATAGTGCTTTTCATACCATTTCCGATGGTATGTGGAACGTCACATAAATCCTCATGGTTTGAGAGTTATGGCCTTACGAAGATGAAGGACCCTCATATGTTGGCTTGAATCCCCAAGAAGTCAAAGAAGTTGAAGTGCTTGAAAAGAATAAATTATTATTTAAATGGTAAAGAAAAGTGACAAAGTCAAGGAGGATTATTTAAATAATAAAGTGAGGTGACAAAATCGAGGGGGATTATTTAAATGATAAAGTAATGGAGGACTTTCTATTTATGGAAAGTGGTTAACCCTAAAAATGAGGAAAAAATGGTAAGTGACCTAGAAATAGGTTAGGTGACCTAGAAGTTGGTTAAGTGACCTAGAAGATGCTTCTAAGGAAGCTACTTGGAGAAGTATAAATAAGAGGCAAGGGTCTCTTGTGAAAGTACATTTTTGGGATGATTTCTTGTGTATCTCTTGAGCATGATTGGAGATCTATTCTGAGAGAGAAAGAGTATGGAGTATCTCATGTATGCATCAAAGTTTCGGCAAGTTTGCAATAATGACAACAAAAGTCTCAAAAGATCAGAAACCCTAGTTTTTGAGGTATACGCAGGCTGTAGTGGGCCAGGACGCGTACATACACGAGCTGTATAAAGACAGGGTGCTTACAATGGATGAAGTCATCTAAATTGGTGGTTGAGCTAATGACAGACTCTTGAAGACTGAAGTAGGTTCTAGATATACAGTCTATGGGCTCAGATATGCCATAGAAACTATGGTATGGTTATATTATTGTCTTGATGGATACTATTGCTTTTTATGTGGTAGAATGCTTAAGGCATTCTTGGTATGGCTATTGCGATGTGGTTTGTGTTGGTTGATGGAGTGAGCAACACTCTTATGATTCAGTGTTGATATGATTTCTATAGTATACCGGTTGCTTATACATGATTGAGTAGCATTCATATTGTATGGTCGAGTAGCATGAATAAGTTGTTGGAGAGATTGGATGTGTTGTGATTGGTTCTGGATTAGATTGGACAATTAAAGACAAATGAGAATGTGATTGAAGGTTGCAAAGGATATGATTTGATCTTGAAGAGAAAACTCTAAGTAACTCAGAAGGCATACGCAGGTTGTAGTACTGAATGACCGTGTACATACGCGGGTTGTGGTGTGCAAGTGCACGTACATACATGGGTTGCATTATTGATAGGTCGCGTACGTGTGACAGATTGATATATGTGGAGGAGTGTTGCCTCAACTCAATTGGTGCTGAGGATGTAATCAAAGTCTTTTACATAGAGCTTGTGCTCTTGTAGAGTTGTACTCTATTCAGTTGTTGCTGATAAACCCCAAGGATTGAAGTCCGTAATAAAAATAAAATTGTATATACATCTCGTGTTCTTTGTGTTCCTTGTGGTGATGATTTGTTGATGATATATTGCTGATATATGTTCACATCTAACTGATTATAATTATAGCAATGAGTAATGAGTAAATGGTGATTGCTAACTAATGAGTTTTTTGTAAGAGGAAAGTTTTGGGAAAAAGATCCCTACATTTTTCACCCCCCCCCCAGTGTAGTAGGTGTGTCTAATAGATGACCCCAATTCCTTTCTCGGAAGCATTACATTCTAGTACAAAAGTTTTTTTGAAGTCGAGAAGTGTTAGGAGAGTGGTCAAGAACATAACATCTTTCAAGGATTGGAAGGAGTGATTAGCAGCTGGGGTCCAAGTGAAAGCATTATTTTTAAGGAGAGTAGTGAGAGGAGCTGCAAATTTTCCATAATTCCGAACAAACTTTTGATAATATCATCTTAAAAAGAGAAAACCACGCATTCTCTTAAGAGTTTTAGGGTGAGGAAAATCATGCATACCTTTAATTTCCTTAGGATCCACTCGTACACCATCCTTGCCAACAATATGACCTAGGTACTCCACTTCTGAGGCTCCAAAGGCACATTTAGATTGTTTTAGGAAAATTTGGTGCTTAGAGAGTAGATGGAGAACTTGATCCACATGGACGAGATGGGATGCCCACGTTTTACTATAGATGAGAATATCATCAAAGAAAACTAAGACACAATGATGGAAAAAAGGATGGAATACATGATTCATAAGACTTTGGAAAGTGGAGGGAGCATTACACATGCCAAAGGGCATTACAAAGAACTCATAGTGACCCTCATGAGTTCGAAATGCAGTCTTGGGAATGTCTTATTATTTCATATGGATCTGGTGGTAGCCAGAACGTAGATCAATTTTGGTGAAGTACTGAGCACCACTTAATTCATCCAAGAGATCATGAATGACATGAATGGGGGATTTGTCTTTGATTGTGAGTTTGTTGAGGGCACGAAAATAAGGACACATGCACCAAGTACCTTCTTTCTTTAGTACCATGACCACATGGAAGAATAGGGACTGGTACTAGGACATATAACACCCGCTTCTAGCAATTCATGAACAATTTTCTCAATTTCATTCTTCTGGACAAAGGAATGACGATAAGGGAGAACATTGGGAGGAAGAATACCTAGTATGAGAGGAATACAATGATCATGGACTCCGTAGGAAGGGGGAATTTATTTGGGAGTAGTAATACAACTTGGTGGAGGGAGAGGATATATTGGAGGTCGAGATGCACAAAGGGTGTCTCAACAACTTGAATGAAGTGGAGTTGGGAAATAAATCCTGAATGACCCTTTTTTAGGAGCTTTTCCATATGATGGGAACTGATGATCTCAGGGGAGCCTATTGTGATGCCTTAGATCTTATACTGTTGTCCTTCCTATTGGAATTGCATGGTTAAGTCCTTAAAATCCATGAGAATAGTGTCAAGAGTGCGTAACCATTCGCACCAATAATAATGTCACAACCACCCATTTATATAACAAACATATGGGATTTCAGATGATACTGACCAATTTGGAGCTGCGCATTTTCACAATGTCCCCCACATTTAATGGAATCTCTGTTGGAAATCATGATTTGAAAATTATTGATGGCAAGGACGTAACAATTGAATTATTGGGAAATGCGGAAATGAATTAAATTATGTGTGCTACTAGTGTCCACAAGGATGACGACTTTCCTATTTTTAATGTAACCAATTAATTTGAGGGTCTTAGGAGAAGAGAAGCCAGTGAGGGAATTAATTGAAATCATTGGTTCAACTTCTGGTGGATCAAAGGGTGGGGTTAGATAAGAGGGTGATGGTAGCTCATCCACACGTGAAACAACAACCTCTTCTACATAAACATCCTTAGTCATGGCCATACAAATATTATGTTCCTTACAATTGTGCCTTGGAAAACATTTGTCATCACAATTATAACAAAGACCCTTGAGTTAGCGTTCAACCATTTCGGTCCTTGTTAAGTTTTGGATCTTGTGGGGAGTTGCAATAGGGATGGGATTGGTGGGTTTAGGGTGAGGAGGAAAGGATGGGTTGAAAATATAGGATGAGACAATATTTTGTGCTTCATTGGCTCTTTTAGTAGCTTCCAACCAAGTCCTAGGGAGTTGCATGAGAACATGGGCATCTATTTCATAATTTAGGACATTGATAAAGAATTCCCTGAAGAAAGCATTTGGCATGCCCTCTGTTATGAAAGCCAAGTGCTCAAATGTTGCGATAAAGTCTTCCACTGTCCCCGACTACTTCAACTTGATCAAATGACCAAAAGTGGTGGGTGTCAGATTCAAAGTGGTCATAAAGCTTCGCAACAAACTGTGTCCAAGAAACATACCTTTGGCATCCCTTTTTACGCCATTTCCACCATTTCCATCGTTCCATATCCAATGTAGGATACCATAACGAAGCTTGGATAAATCATTAGTAACACCATGCAAAGAGAAATAATGTTCTATTTGAGTGACCCAACCTGTGGGATCCAAGCCATCAAATTTGTTCACCTCAATTATGGGAAGGAATAGGTCTCAAGAAAGGTTAGTAGAATGACGACCTTGGTAATGGGAAGATTCATGGTCTTCCTGATAGGATGGTTGTTTAGAAGAGGAAGGGTTTAGGGAACTGCCCATTAGTTGGTCAAGTGTGGCTTTGATGTCTTTTATGTGGGCACATTGGTCCTTGAGGATTTGAATAGAGGAATTGATCAAAATAATGTTGGCATTGAGATTATTGATTTCCTCCTTGTTATGGAGGTTTTAAGCAACCAACACATTGAGTTATTGGGCATGGGTGGTGGCCATTTGGAAAAATGGTCAGGAAAATGGGATAGGGGGGGAAGCAGGGGGCGAGAGGGGTAGGTGGGTCCGCTGAGAATAATAGTATCAAGTGATAGGTACCACTACAATCAGGGTGAAAAGGGGAATCTAATGGGATAGGGGCCAAATAACAATGTCAGAAAAGGGGTCAGGTCCACTAAAAAAATGTATTAAAAATGATAGGTACCATGGGAATCGGGGCAAAGAGAGAAATCCAATGGGATAGGTCCCAAATAAGTGTGTCGGTGGGACCACTATACTCGTTCTTTTTTACTCCTGTGGAGTTATACTCTGATATGAAGAATATTGCAGTGTTGAAAGGCCCAAATTCTTAACAGGAAAAAAATGTGTAGTAATTTCACAACTAGAATGTAGGAGGTAAAGTTGCACATCAATAGATATTGTATGTTCTATTTTTGTTTCCATCCCAAGGGTTAAGGTATTCAGGGTTTCTACAAACAAGGGTTTTCCTTGTGCTATAGATATCTAATATACATTCAGGGTCCAACAGTAGTACTCGACCTAATATCTCAGGGCTCCAACTAAGGAGGCTAGACTGTGCCCTTAGCCGTACTACTCGACTATCTAGGTATTAGAGAGTATCTTCCTGAGTGTTGTTCTCGGTGGAACTATAGAAATCATGATACATATTGGTTTATCTATGGAGAGATTTAGGATATCTAGGTCGACCCCTATACAGGTGTTTTATGATGCACTAGCACTCGAAGGGGTACCAACAGGGGTTACAAGGGTGGTCAACAATGTGCGCTTAAGTACCACTCATAGTTCTTGTGTGTGTACTTCCCCAACCAGAGATTTATGCATGGAACGACAACTCTCTGTAGCTTTAAGACATCGAAATATGTCTCTACCCTTAAAAACATAACACATAATTTCTTCCAAGGAAAGTGTTCCGATACCACTTGTAAGGTACCAAATCTATTATAATAACTGAAAACAAAAATATTGCAGAGAATAACAACAGAATAACAAAATATATGAAACCACAACACCAAAATAATACCTTTATTGATAGGAAACAATGTTCACTTGCCTCTTCGAGGGGGAAACCTCCAACAAAGCAACACTCTATTACAATAATTCTCAAGACAAAACTTCTCATACCCTCAACTCCTATTTATACTAAATCTATCTACCCAAAAGAACCATATAGGGGAAGATCCTTCTAGAAGCAAAAGGTTCTATTAGGTCTTCTTACATTTGACTTATTCTTCCTTATTTCTAGTCCTTATTAATATCGACCTTTATTACATGGAAATAAATTATTCTATCTACGTGAGGGGTTAGGGAGGTTAGGTCCCTAAAACTATTATTGTAGGTAGATATTGACAGGCTTTGACTAGTGGTTATTTATCATTAGATGGCTCACACTTGTCCATTTCCAAAAATTGAAAGAACATTATTGTTTTAAGGGAATGATGAATTTCACCATATATAGAAAAATTTCCTCAACCAAACGTTAATTATATAGAAGAAGATATGGGTGTGTATTCAATTTTTCTCGACGAAGATGATGCTTCTCTTGAACAACCTTATGATTATGAAGATGGAATGTGGCATATGCACTTTTATGGTGCATGTTCAAGTGAAGTAAATGGAACAATTATTGTATTATACTCTCATGTTGGTAAAATTCATAATTTTTCCTACAGACTAGAATTTGCTTATACTAACAACGTTACTGAATTTGAAGCCTTATTGTTACGAATTGAAAATTATTACAAGCTAGGCTGATATAATATCATTGTAATTGGAGATTCACAACTTCTTGTTAATTTGGTAATAAATATCTATAATCCTACTAACAAGTTACTGAAAACATACACCCAAGTTGTTTAGGCTTTAATCCAAAATTTGCTATATTTTAACATCACTCACATCAAAAGGGAATTAAACTCAATAGCTAATAAGTTGGTTGTTTTTGCAGCCTTTCCTACAAGGTAATTATTGTCTCAAAGACCCGATTGCACATTTTTATCTTTATATCGACCTCATCTTCCTAATAATGTGGAATCATGGAAAGTCTTCCCTAATGATGAAAGAATTTGTGTTTTTTTACAAAATGTTTATAATCCAAAAGAAATCATTTCCCTTGAAGATAATAAAAATCCTAAAGGCTGACTCTTCTTGAAAGCTCATTCTCAACAAGTGATGTTAGTGACAAGAGAGATAAAAATTATGAGGAGTCAAATAGGAAAATAGGATATATCATTCCAGTGAATAGTGGAACTCAGGAACATCCAAAGGTTTTAAAAATTGGAACCCAATGTTCTAAAGATAAAAAGAAAAAATTCATGGACTTATTCTGTGAATTTAGAGATGTTTTTTCCCGGTCTTACGAGGATCTTCCTGGTTTTGATCCTAGTGTCATCCAATGCGGTATTTCAACTAAGGAAGAAGAAAAACTTGTTAGGCAAAAAAAGAGGCCCATAAATCCTGCTCTTGAAGCTACTAGAAGAAAAGAAGTGGAAATTTTGATAAATGCTCACATTATCTTCCCTGTTAAATATTCTAAGTGGGTATCCAACCTAGTTCATTTATGGAAAAACAACGGTGACATTAGACTATGTGTTGATTTCTGTGCACTTAATCGAGCAATTGTAAAAGGTAATTTTCCCTTTCCTAATATGGAAATGGTTTTGCAACAAATGGTAGGGTCTCAAATGATGTCCCTTTTTGATGGATTTTTAGGCTATAATCAAATTAGAGTCAAGAGGATAGACAAATATAAAACCACTTTTACAATTCGATGGGATAACTTCCCTTATGAATGAATGCCTTTTGGATTAATTAACTCGGGTGCCACTTTTAAAAGAGCTATGTAAATAGATTTTGATGATCTTATCGGTAAGATAATCCATATTTATCCTAAAGATTTACCTATTTACAGTAAAAATAGACAAGAACATTTTGACCATATTAAAAAGTTCTTTTTGCATTGCAAAAAATTCAACATGTCTTTAAATCCTTCAAAATATGTTTTTAATGTCACTCAAGGTAAGCTTCTTGGTCACATTATTTCTGATTCAGGAATCATTATTGATCCTGAGAGGGTTACCACTATTCTTAATCTTCAAGCCCCTAGATCTAAAAAGTAAATTCAATCTTTTATGGGCAAAATTAACTTTTAAAAAAGATTTGCTCCTAATTTCTCCTTAATGATCAAGCTTATTCATAATATGTTGAAACATGATCAATCTTTCTCATAGAATGATGATGTCATTTTTTTTTTGTAGGAATTAAAAATATAACAAGTTTTGCACCAGTTCTGGTGAAATCGGATTTTGATAAAGCATTTATTTTCTATACAAATTCAACGGAAGAAGCAATCTCAACCATTCTTATTCAAAAAGATGATCAAAACAGTGAACAACATATATCTTACATGATCCAAAGCCTATCCGACGATAAAATCAAATATATTTCTATTGAAAAAAATACTTTTGCTCTTGTAAAGGATATAAAAAAATCTTGTTGCTTTATTCTTGGAAAACACACATAGGTAAAAGTCCCTTTATCTATTGTCAAGCTTTTACTTTCACAAACTCATCTTTCCAGAAAACGTACACATTGGCTTGCAAAAATTCAAGAAGACGATTTGACGATCACAACTTCAAACATAATCAAGGGACGAGATGTAGCACTTCACTTGGCCCAACATCCTATTGAAATAACTAAGACAACTGAGAGGGGGGGAGGTGGTGAATCAGTTGTTACTGTGCTTAAACAATAATATGCCTATTAAAATTATTATTAATCTTATCCAAGTGATCATCAATATTATGCAAGACATGAACAACATAAATAATAAACAACAATCACACATAGGATATACACAGAGACAAATATTCATGAGGAAACCCATAAAGGGAGAAAACCTCTTCTTCTTAGAATGATAGACAGTCTTTAATGTTCTGTACATCATCTATCTTTGAGCACCAACTCAAAATGACGCTACAACCTCTTCTTTAACAAGCTGCAACTTGTAGAGAGCAACAACCCCCAAGATTCTCTAGCACCCACTAGAAAGAAGGATATTTTCTCCTTATGACCTCCAGCACCAATTGGATGAAAGAACCTACTTCCACTTATACAAGTACCAAATTGCACACAAAAAACTCTTCGTTTTCCCTAGAACCACCCTGTTTTCTAGCCACAACTAAATGGAAGCTACAACTCCCAGTATTCAAGCACCAACTTGAATAATAGAGGAACACAGTCCTCTCTAGCACCACCCCACCGCCCTGGTTATAAATCTTTACTTGAATAAGACCTTACAACAATACAAACATTTCAATGCTTACCACTTCTTCTCTGTTATGTAATTCTGCTCTACTTCTGTCTGTTCATGCTTGGCTCCACCTGTTGTCTCTCTCCATCTGCTCTTCCTCTGTTCTTCTCATGCTCTTAGGTTCTTGTATAGTCTACTATTTTCACCATTTCTGCTCTGTTCATCTTATGTTCTTCATCTGTGCATTTTTCACGCTCTGTTCCTGCTGTCTTCTTGATCACATACAGTTCAAATTGTTTTACCGAGAAACAACAACCTGCCTCTGTCACGACATTTTTCCTTTAATCCTTCTCTCATCATCTGTTACACTCCAAATCTCCCACGCCCGAGTCGGGAATCTCAAAATGCTTAAGAACAATGATTCCAATGCCCTAGAACAATGATTCAATTAGTGTAACTGAATCGTAACTGATCAATAAACCACGAAGTGAAACAACAACCCTTTCTTCAGATTCTGTTTAATCAACGTCGTTGGATTATACACGTAAAGGATTTTTGATTTTTCAATGCGTAACCTCTGAAGTGGAGCCTACTAACGCTAGCTCCTTCCCCTATCTTCTACTGATGTGACCTTGGGTGATGATCTCATGTGACCACGCTGTTGCGGGCATGAAAATAGGTGGTTTGAGGTCAAACTACTTTTTGCCTCGCAATTTACCTTGAGCCTCCATGTGTCCTTTCTCTAAAACTGTGGTTTCGATTGCGGTTCGCCTTCAACTTTTTAAAGTTTGTGCACCTTCAATCCCCGCAATGCGACAGGACCGTCGATCTCATGATCTTGACGGTGCTCCTGAAATGACGAATCAGATCTAACCTTCTTAAATCAACAACTGTGATTTATTTCGTGATCTAGGCTTCAAGAGTTTCAACTCTCAAACCCTCCTTTCCTCTGTACGCCAAACTTCTGGAGTCGATAATCTGCAGACACCCGTCCTTCTCAATCGATGGTTCTGTCTCTTAAATATCTTACCATATGACCAATGGCGGTGTCCAAACGTTTAGGCCAAACGAGCGCTTGAGAGCTTATCAAAATCAATGGTCACGGTTTAATCTCCTGATGAGACGGACGACAGTCGGGACTTCGGCTATTCTACTTATGCTATCCTTCCTCTATATTTTGATCATCGGTTGAGAATGCAGCCAAAGTGATCTTCATATCAGATGAATTATGTCCACTTCGGGACTTCGGGACTGAGGGGATCTGCTGGTGGTGAAACTCTTGAAGTGACGTAACTTGCTTACGTCACTTGATGACATGGAACGAGTCGACTGTTTGCCACGTGTAACTCAGATTCATGATTTGCATGTACTTGAAATGTCGATTTCAACTTGACACTTGTCATTATCTGATTGTGCCACCTCTCTTCTAGGTTCGACAGTCCAGATTTACTTCAAACGATCTGACGCTTGAGATCTTCTTCGGATGATATGACGACTGAGATTTACTTCGGATGATCCGATGGTTGAGAATTGTTTTCGGCTCTCCGACTCTCTAGGCTTCGATTATGTCAAATCTCACACTGAAACTTCTTGAATTGATTACTTCAGAGCTCAAGATCCATCACCAAGTATCCCTCTGGATCCAACGGTTGAAATTTACTCCGACTCTCTTGGCTTCGGGTATTTCAGTTCTCAACTTAAAATTCTTAAAGCGAGATTTTTCTTAAGCGTAACCTCCTCATAACTTTAGACCCGAAACGAATGATGTTCGTTTGATCAAGATCTTAGATCAATGACTCGATTTGTCTGCAATGCAGCTTTGCCTTGGATTAAATCAAATGACTCTCCATATTTTGTTATCCTATACTTCCATTTAATTCAATCCGACGACTGACGAAAATTTAGATGATTGGGATCTCAAATATTTTAGATTATCATGTCTTTCCACTCAAAAGTGATCCAACGGTCTTGAAGACTCTCGAAGCAGATCATCAATCAAGGATTTTGATCCTGATCACGTTTTTGTATTGTGCTTTCCTTTATGAGCTTTGATCTCTGCATACTATTCACTTCTCCTCCTAAGATTATGCTTTTCTTGTTCGCCATCGTCGTTGCTATTCTTGCCATCAATGACAAGCACACTCTTCCTGTAAAATATGCCAACAATATCCCCCTTTGGCATTGATGACAACCCTGAAAGGCTGCATTATACTTCTTAGAGCTCCAATTGTAGGACCTATACCACATTGTTTCTCCCCCTTTGACATCAATGTTAAAGAAATATGAGAGTGACTCTATTCTCCCCCTGATTAGATATACTATGAGCAATATCCCCCTGATAAGATAGACTATTTTAACTTGATAATAGGGTCACGCCCAACTTCTGGCATAGATACTTGAATGGTGTCTTTTCTAATGGTTTAGTAAATATATCATCTATTTGCTCCATGGAAGGAATATAATGCAGTTGAACAACTCTATTTGTAACCCGTTCTTTGAGAAAATGATATTTTATTCGTATATGATTAGACTTTGAATGAAGAACAAGATTCTTGGAGACACTAATGGCACTGGTGTTATCACAGTGAAGTGGAATTGGATCAATATAAGTTACCTTCAAATCTGCAAGAGTTTGTATCATCCATAAAATATGAGTACAACAAGTAGCAACAACAATGTACTCTGCCTCTGTAGTTGATAATGAAATAGATCCTAGCTTCTTACTAAGACATGATACTAATGAATCACCTGAGAATAATTCACCTCCACTGGTGTTCTTTCTCTCATCCAAACAATTTTCCCAATCAACATATAAATATGCAGTTAATTCAAAATTCTGATTTCTAGGATACCAAAGACCATAAGTCACTGAACCCTTCAAATATTTGAATATCCTCTTGACATATGCTAAATGAATTTGTTTAGAAGCATACTGATAATGACATACCATTCCAACATCTTGCATTATATCAGGACGAGATGTTGTGATGTACGTAAGATTGTCTATCATTGATCGATATGTTCTTTGATCAACATCAGGTGTAATATCATCTTCACTGAGCTTGCAACTGTTAAGAACCAAATATCAATATAGCATAGAAAAATCTCAGAAAAAGTACTCAACGCCTTGAAAAAGAGATAATTTCAGGTAATAAGCCTCTTCGAGGGGGCAACCTCCTTTTACCCCACTTAAATGTTCAAGTACAAGATGATTCAAAATGAAAATGTCTCCTTGGTATATGTAGGAGAGTAGGAGGTATAATTACAACTAATGGCCTAAATCCGACATAAATAAAATAACATTACTAATATAATATGCCCCAATTAAGGGGTAACGAGCCAATATTAGGGGTTAACATGCCCCTCCCATTGAGACAAGTGTTGTCCGCAACACTTGAGTAACTCTGGATGATTCTGTATAAAAGACTCATCTTCCTAAGTTGAATCTTTAGCCGGTAGTTTCCTCCATTTAATGAGATACTATGAAATGGATCTATTCCTCAGCTGGTGAATTCTTGTGTCACTGATGGCTTCAGGCTCTAATATGATTTTTCCTTCCTCGTCAAGTTCTGGCAATATAGTTTGAACATAGATCTTGTCACCTATAACCTTCTTTAAGCATGAAACATGGAAAACTGGGTGTACTCGTGA
>SNQJ01S0200552.1:5978-16956 GCA_010110895.2 Picea sitchensis | reverse complement strand
AGAGAATCTCAGATGGAGATTAACAGTAAGACAATACCTTCTGCCCCTTCAACAGTTCAGAGGGAGACATACATTATTCCAGTTGATCCAGTTGCTCCAGTTGATATGTTCAGAGATATTGTAGTAGGGCATAAAAGACCTACCTAGACTCACTCTGCAAGAGGCAGAGAAACATACAAGCCTATCAAGGCACATCCCGAGAAAGCAAAAGAGATTTTCAAGCTATCCTTCAGTCATGAGCCACTTCATTGATGCTAAGCCTCCTCATCTTAGAGAAGCAACTTGAGAACAGGTATGGCAAGATGCCATAACAAAAGAATACCAATATATCTTAAAAAATGATGCATAAGATATTATTCAGGGACCAGAAGGGAAGTCTGTGGTAACTTCCAAGTGGATCAATAAGTTCAAGTATGACATAATACAAAATCCACCATGATGGATTGATGATGATTCAGACGAGACTGATCCACAACTGATTGGATCACTGATGTATCTGGTTAACACCAGACTTGATTCATGCCATGCAATGATTGTGCTTAGTCATTTCATGAGTCAACCGAGACAGTCTCACTAGACAACAACAAAACATGTATTAAGATATATCCGAGGCACAGTTGGATATGGCCTAAGACATGCCTTCAATGTGAACTTGAGTTTGCAGGATATGCCGATTTAGATTGAGCAGAAAGTACAGTAAACCAGAAGAGCACATCCGGTTGATGTTCTACCATGAAATTTTCCATGGTTTCCTGATGCAGCAGGAAACAAAAATCTGTGGCCTTGAGTGCACCAGAGACAGAGTATATAGCAGTGAGTGTGCGAAGCAATGTGGCTCACAACCTTCTGACAGATTTACTTGACCATGAGATGGATCCTATGATGATAACCAGGAGCCGTGTATAAAGCTCCTTGAGAACCCAGTGTTTGCTGATGAATCGAAACACGACGAGATGGAATATCCTTATATCAGAGATATGATGCAGAGGAAAAATCGTACACATATAGTATCTTCCTACACTTGAGCAGATTGCAGACATATTCACCAAACTAACTTGGTGAAGAATGCCTTCCTAGTTAAGAGGGAGTATTGATGACTCCAGCCGAGACAAAATTCAAAGTACATCCGTGTGAGACTTGGCATGATGAAGAATGCCTCCCTAGCTGAGAGGGAGTGTTGATGATTGCAACTATGTGAGACATTATCCAGCTTACAAACCTGTGAGATGTGGATCATTGGAGCTATGTGAGTCTTTCTCTCAGCTTACAAACCTGAGAGAAAGCCCTAAGAAGGGTACGCGGTTCCTACCTGAGACATAGCTAGAACGTAGAGATGACCTCCTCCATTCAGGGAGTTGAGAAGAACTCCAGATGATTATCTAGCGGGAAAGGCGATTTGTTGAGTTAGACGTGCCTGTGGCTGAGCAAAAGGTGAACGTGTGAAATCCCAAAGTGCTGGGTGCATCGTCATGTGAACAAAAATGAAGATGATGCATTAGCCTCCTTTGAGCAGCAGAGTTGACGAGAAACTCCAGATGATTTTCCTGTGAGAGGCAGTGGGAAAGAAGATCTGTAGAGTGGACGTTCCTGTGGACGAGCACCAGTGAACATGTGAAGATCCGGTTATTCTGTGTAATGCATTGAGCCAGAGATATGGACATCCCTATGGATGTGCCCCTAGTGGATGACCACTAGTGGGTGTATCGGATCCTTTGCTATATTGTTCAAGAGTCAGACCTGCCTGTAACCCTAATTGTAATGTAAGGGGTACAGGTCGGCCCAACCTTAATGTGATTTGTAATAAATGTAAAAGATAATTAATCTAGTTAATATTAATTATAATGTGACTTAGAGAGGTCGGCCCTATTGTGCCAATAGACACTACTGTTGATAGGACAAGTCCAGTATAAGTAAAGGTAGATTCCCCATTGTGGAATCATATCTCTCACATGAGTTTGGAAATTTCAGCAAGTATATTTTCTTGGGAAAAGTGTGCACCTGTCTTGGGCGCTAGTCTTCTAGGGTTTGAGCACCCTCTTGTGTGCTAGGTTTTATTGGTGGTGAAGGTCTTTCTCTTTAAGAATATAGCAAAGGATTTGGCTGGGTTTTCTTCCCTTGTTGAGAAGGGTTTCCTAGGATACTTCTTGTGTTCTTGTGCATGGTGTTTCTTCTTGTGATCTTGGTTGCTGAAACATTATTGTTTATGGTTAAGTGAAATACTAAAAATGGAATGAACTTCATGCTTAACCTAGCTTATGAAAAATCAACAATTTTTGTGGTTAGATCTTGCTGCTGTAGAAATTGTTTGCTACAACCACTTGGCTGTCATAATAAATTGCTGATAACACTTAATAAACAACCCTAAATATCATCAAAGTCTTGGCTAAATCATTGGAAGTTCAACTAGTCATTACTAACTTTATTTCTAACATCTTGTACTTGATTTTTGATGGTTAGATTTGCAGCTATTGTTATCATTTGTTGCTGATATATATATTTCCATACTGCTGAAATTTGGGACAGCAAGGCTTCGTGTTTGATCCCCATAGATTCAAGGCTTGTATATCTATCATTTGTCTTGTTCCGAGCAGGGCTAACATTGTTTTGCAGGTACATAACGCTGGGCAACATTCTTCATCTACAAGACTCATTCTCAAGCCTTATTCCTTCTCCAATCTTGACTTATAGGGGTGTTCATTGATCATCATCTCACTTTCCATCTCAATCCCCCTAGGGTCACCGAGATTCCTCCCTTGTGGTGATTTTGTCATCACTAAAGCGAGGGGAGTGTCTATCTAAGGTGACAGTGGGTAGGTACTCCCATAGTTGTCACACTTGCGTCGATTGGGTTGGGCTTTTCCCAAGTTATAGATTGTGCGATAACAACTCCCACCCCATGAACTGTTGATTCGACATAGAATGCGAAACTCTCCACAAGCATCTTTGCTTCACCCTCATGCATGACCCCTCATCTTCCCCTTGCCTTTGCAAACACTATCAGTGTCTCCTGTATCGTAAGAAGTGAGTGTTTATCTTCATGAGGAGACGTGAACTTTGTGTGGCCCTTTGCTACTTCATAAAAACCTTTCTGCGTACCCTTTTCCCTCCACACCACACTATCCCCTATACGTAGACCCCCAAATCCATGTTCTTGCACATGACCTCTCTTTATGACATTCTTTGACAACGCATCCATATCCCTATGCCCCCCCCCCTTTCATGTCACCTTTTTTCTAAGAGAGACATCAGGAGAGCAACCAACGCTACGAGTACTAATAGAGCAACACACAAGGAAGGCCTCTAGGCCGAATTCCTTAAGCATGGCATTCGATCTCTTGACTTGCACATTGCTGAGTTATTTAACCATGTTGTATGTTTTAGGTTCCACCACTCTTGGACTTGACATATCATCCACCCATTCCACAAATCGGGGACAACTATCAAACTATCATGTTTGGACATATATTCTCCAAGTTTTATGCCACAGTCCTGCATCAATGGCTTTTAGATGCGTTGGAAATTTGGCACCTTAGGGCCAAAGGACAGGCTGGTTTCTTCCTAGAGTACTAGATGATGGATCACATCTTCACACCTAGAGCCATTATCAAGGAGGCTCACCATTGCTCTTGGAAAGTCTACTGGTGCTTTGTAGACTTTAGGAAATCGTTTGATACGGTCTCGAGAGATGAATTATTTTAGAAGCTTCGTGACATTGGCATCTCTGAGACCCTCTTGGTGGCCATTATGAGATTCTACAAGTCGGTTCAGGGTTGCCTTTGGACAAACCTGACCTTTCCGACTTCATCCATAATGCCATTAGGGTAAAGAAGGGGTGCCCCTTTTCAACAACTATCTTTGGAATCTATATTGATGAGTTGGAGTCTTTCCTCGACAAGCATATCCAAAAGGGAGATGGATGCCTTCTATAACAAGTGTCGATTTCCATGCTCCGTTTTTCCAATGACTTGATCTTGTTGGCCTCTACTCCTGAGGGCCTACAAGATAGATTTACCTTCTGGACAACATTTGTGATCTTCGACAATTGACGGTAAACATGGTAAAACCAAGGTTATGATCTTCAATGCATCGAAGAGATTTCTTTTTGACTTATATTTCTACTTCTCGAGGGAAGAGATTGAAATCACAACTATACTTGGGGGTCTAGCTCACTAAGCCTCGTTATGGTATGCATCAGGTCCTCTACCCTTGACACAACAAAGGCTACGTCTCCCTAGCCCTCATCAAGAGACTATGTTTCCAAGCTGAGTTTCAGAACATCTTGTCCAAAGTTTACCTCATGGATGTGATTATTAGAGCCATGGTCCTCTATGGTTTAGAAATCGAGGGAACTAAGCTTGCTACAGATAGAGTGGGCCTGGACGAAGAGAGACCATAAGTATTTTATTTATGATGAAGTTCTTTCTTAGAGAGAAGTGCTATTATTTCCTAGGAGGATGCACCCTAGCCATGGGAACATTTTGGGTTGACTTTCCTTTTCAAAACAATTTGTTATTAACATGAGTTGAGTGCTCCACTTGAGGAGGATGTTTTAGACTCATGTTTGCTTTTGGAAATTTTCTTGGAGTTTGGTCTATGCACAGTACTTGAGGTATTTTGGCATTATATGGTTTATTTTCTGCAGTTATTCATGGAGTTCTATTCTTTTCTCTCTTCCGTTCTATTTCAGGACCCATTCTATTGTAAGCTCCCATGCTTATTGTATAAGAGATGGAGAATTTTATTTAGGAGTTTGATCATGATTTTTGCTTGAGTCTTTCATTTTGATCATTCCTTCAGCTAGAGAGTAAGTGTATCTTTGGTGGTAGATTGGTGGTCGCTTCTGTGGAGAACCCTTGATTGTATCTCATTTCGGGGCAGTGTTAAGGCAATATGGAATGGTCTTGGCCCCTTGGTTTCTTTGGATATGTGACTAGAATCTCTAGAAATTGTGTTTACATCTCTGGAATAAAGGTGAAGTATTATTGTTGATCAATTCTTTATCATGTATGTGTTAGCTGGCTGATTCTAGTTTTCTGAATTGCATAACCTAGATCTAGCATTGGCTTATGTGGTTTTCTATTTCTCTAGTTCCGTAACCCTTGGGATTTGAGCACCAGGTCGTTTAAATTTAAGAAACAACATATATTTATGTTTTACAGTAGTAGTATTTGCAGATTTGAAAGTACAATCAATGGATTTACATGGCAAATGAGATTTTAAGCATAAATTTGAGGGTAAATCTGCATCTTTTAGCTTTTTGTTTGCTCTTTTATTATGTTGGAATCTGATTTACAACAAGCTGGCTTTGTGGATATGAGTTGTTTTGGTAGGCTATCTTTCACATCTTGATTCAGATTACCTGAGAAATCCCTCTTGTGGCTGGCATACTAGAGGAACCATACCATGGTGACAGTGGTGCGATTCCTAGTTACCTTGTTATCGAACAATTTCAAGTGCTAACACCAACCATCTTCACCTCTCGGTTATGGCAGTAGATTCCATACTCTTTTGATGGAGTTCACTTAGGTTGGGTGTTGGAGATATAAAACATTAAGTTAAAAGGGATTCTTGTAAATGGGCATTTTCTATTCCCCCTCGTGAGATTGAAAAGAATATAGGATGATGGGTCTGTGAGAATTAGCTCCCACAACACCTATATTGCATCCCATTGCTATAGTCAAAGTAGAAGGTATTTTGCTTTGAGAGCATGGACCTTTCTAGCTTTTTCAAAACTTTTTCATTTCCTTTTTTGAATGTTTGGCCAAGTGAACCAAAGCTTCAGCGATCCATGTCTTCCAAATTTATAGGGGGCATAGAGATTGAGATTGGCTTTGAGGGTATTCCATGTAATCATCTCCCTCTGGGGAATTTTAATGGGAATCAGACCTTCTTTATCATCTTAGGTTTCAACCATGTTGAAGTCGTGACACAATTGCCAATGAGATTTAGGCACGCTGTTTGCCTTATATGTCTAAAAAGCAAAGCTCTCCTTAGCATCATTGGAGATGTATATGCTATCCAGGCCTAAAATCCAACTTTCCAAATAAAGAATAATCCACATAAATCGCTATATTGGTTCTGCCCCTCCCTCCCATCCCACAATAGTAGTTCAAAGGTTGGGCAAGACTAGGGTTTCTATGCATCCCTAACCATTTGCATTTGTAGAAACAAATAGATGCATTAGATCATATGACATTCAAAGTTTCTTTCAGCAAAAAAGTAAAGATCTTAACTTCCTGCAAACATAAAATATTCATACAATGAATTGAATTTCTAATCCCTGAAACCATGTATTTTCTACAAGGGTTCGTAAGTCCCGTCACATTCCACAAAGCTACCTTCAGTGAGGGTTAGTGGCAATATAGTACATTTCTTCTTCAACACCATGATTGACAAGCCCAATTAGCACCGTGAAAGGATGCAAGTAGACCTTGCTTTTGAAATTGTCTTTTGGCACCTAACCATCCAAGGTATGGACCTTAGGTTGCTTCAAAAAATCCTCAATGTTTGACTTTGCTTGAGGTTTTAACAAAGGGGCCATTTCTGCTTTTATGTTTTGATAGGATTTTTGAAGAACTTGAACCCACCAATTATCAGTGTTAGCTTGGGCGTAAGGATCAAACTTTGCCTGAGGAGTTGGATTTATCAAGTTAACCTTGAGAGGGTAGAATTGAATTCGATGATGTTGACTTTGATAGCTAAAGCAAGTATTTGACAGTTTTATATACCTTATAATATGTTTGAGGCCTTTGTTTGCATCCTAGATATAGACAAATTGATTTAGATCTCTTGACAAGTTCACTTTTAAATACCCTCATCCAATGTTGCAGTATCTCAGATTTTTCCTGATACATACGATATTTTCCAAGTTTTTCCGACGATCGATTTTTCCAATATTTTTGGAGTATTTTAGGTCCAAAATTTTCCAATAATTTCCCTAATATTTCTAATAAATTTCTTTTAGACACTGTAAACCCCCATTAGTGCTTGTTGAACTAGAGGGTTAGGATCCAGGAAGATTCCATCACACTAGTCTCATTTCAGATACATGTAGACCTATGAAACATGATTCGTCCAAATACCCCACCGTGTCTTGAATCCCACATGGGGACACGAATTTGACCTAATTCGTGTCCTTCACATGTGACACGACCTAAATTCGTGTCAGACATGAATTTGGATGGTGTCCCGATTTCATGACTCGTGTCACGCAAATTGGAGGCATTTTTTGTCATTGTTTTCTCAACAGGTCAAGGTGTGGGCGATTTTGGTGAGCAAGGAAGAGGGTTTTGTGTAGGTTTGAGTGCATTCCAAGCGTTGCCAAGTGGATTTGAGGACCAAACTGCAAGTTTTCTGCTACAACAGTGATATTTCTTCCTCCTCCAACAAAAATGATGGCTCAATTATCAAAGATAGCAACAAAAGGGCAAAGGAAAGGGAAGAATCCCAATGTTGGTGTTGCTCCTCCTCCAACAACTTCAGTACCCTCTTTTAGTGTCCCATCTTCTACAAGTGGAGCTGGAAGTGAAGCTTCAAATGATGGAAAAATCAGCAAGGCAACAAAACAACAAGGTCAAGAAAGAAAATATCCATTGTGGAAGTATGTTACAAAGAAACAAGGAGATGGGGCCAAGGCAAAGGGGGGTGGGAATGTTTTGTGGACATGTGGCTTTTGCAATAATGATTTTACAAGCACTTATTTCCGAGTTAAAGGCCATTTGTTGGGGCTTCCTTGTGGACTTGGAGCATGTAAATCAGTGAGTGCATCCAAAAAAAGAGAAATGTCAAAAGAGGATGTTGTTTGCTTGGGAAAGGTGGCAACAACATCCAAGAAAATCCAAAATGATGATCCTCTTCCATTCTTGAAGAAGCCATCTAGCAATTTTAAATTTGGGAGTGGGAGTACAACTCAAGTTACTCAACAAGCAAGAAAGAGGAGGGTAGTTGGTCCAATGGACAAGATATTTCAGCGAGAGAAGCGAGAAGAGGTTGATCTTACCATTGGTTTCTTTTTCTATCTCAACTTCATTTCCTTCAATGTTGCACAATCTCCTTTGTTTCTTGAGATGTGTAGAGCTCTAATTGATCAGGCTCCAATCAGATATGTTCCTCCTAATTCAGAGAAGCTTAGAACCACATTGTTGGTGAAGGCAAAGAAGGAGGTGGATAAAATCCTACAACCTATCAAATCAGCATGGCCCTCAACCGGTGTTAGTATTGTTTCCAATGGTTGGACAGATGCAGCACGCCATCCACTCATCAACTTCATGGTGTCTTCCCTGAATGGAGCAGTCTTCTTGAAAGCGGTGGATGCTCTTGGAAAATACAAGGATGCACAATATATGGGTGAGTTGTTCATTAAGGTTATTGAAGATGTAGGTGTTGATTCTTGTGTGCAAATTATTACAGACAATGCACCTGTTTGCAAGGCTGTTGGCATGATTGTGGAAGGTAAATATCCACAAATATTTTGGACACCTTGCATTGTTCATTCTTTGAATTTAACACTTAAATCTATTGCTGTGGAAGTGACATGGATGGGAAGTCTTATTGAGGATGCATGCCATATCCACAATTTTGTACAAAATCATACCAATGCCCTCACAATCTACAAAGCAAACACACATCTATCATTGTTGAAGATTGCAGATACTCGGTTTGCCTCCTCATTCATCATGCTTAAGAGGTTGAGGGAGGTCAAGAGTGCTCTTCGGTCCAAGGTTATTTCAGAGTATTGGTCTTTTTGGAGAAAGATAGATCAAGCTTCTTCAAAAAGGGTCAAGGATACAGTGTTAGATGATCGTTGGTGGGACAGGGTAGATCTTACCCTTAGGATCATGGACCCTATCATCTCTTTGTTGCGGTTTGCAGACACAGACAGGCCCATCCTAGGAGAGGTTTACGAGGGGTGGGATTCCATGATTGAGTCTGTGAAGACCGTTGTTTTAGAGCATGAGTACCCTGAGTATGGGACAACAGGAGAGACCTTATTCACCACCATACATGATATTCTTATCGATAGGTGGGATAAGAATTGCACACCTTTGCATTGCTTGGCTCACTCATTGAATCCCTAGTACTATACTAATGAATGGCTCAATTGTGGGCCTTTACGCAGATTCCCTCCTCACATGGATGGTGAGATTTCACAGGTGAGGAAGGATGCATTTAGACGGATATTTCAGGATAGAGCATACCTTGATGAGGTGGAGGAGGGCTTCATAGAGTTTTCCACTGGCATTGGGAGATTTGGAGGCTATGATGTGCTCAGAGACAGGGGGCTAAGAAGCCCTATGCTTGGTGGGTAACTCATGGGGCAACATGCCCTCTTCTATAGCAGTTAGCCATGAGGCTCCTCTCTCAAGTTATTTCATCCTCTTGTTGCGAGAGGAATTGGAGCACATATGGGAATTTGTACAGTTTGAAGAAGAGTAGGCTTGAGCAGTCCATGGCAGAGACAATGGTGTATGTGCACAACAATCTCCGTCTTATTTACAGGTAGAGAGAAGAGTGGGTGAAGGGAAAGAAAAAGATGTGGGATGTGTTTCTTGATGATATGGGTTTAGAGAATAGTGTTGAGTTGGCATTAGCCAACTTGGATCTCAATGATCCAGTGTTAGAGCCAGTCACTTTTGATGATGGTGATCCTCTTGAGGAGTCATCCTCCACAACAACAGATGCACAGATTGCATTGGATATAGAGGAGGAGGAGGAGGAGGAGGAAGAGGAGGATGGAGAGGAGAGTAGTGGTGAGGACACTGATATTGATGATTATTTCATGGAGGACAAGTAATACTGAGTCTTGACAGTTCTTCCATCTACGGTGTCGGTTCTAGTATCTACCCTATGTCTATTTTGTATTTGCCATTGGCATTCTCACCTATAGTGTTAGTGACTCTGACTCAATATTACTATCTAGATTCTACTATCTAGTATGAATCATGATCATTGTAATACATTTTGATTTTGATGACTTAATGAGAATGTTGCAGGCGCAGGCTCGCAGCTAATGGTTCTAATTTCTTGTGTGTTCAAACTTCAATCTTTAATGTTTGTCATTTTATTATCATTGATGTTACAATGTTGAATCATAATGTATACAGTATAAATTATAATTTATAATGAATCATGATTTAATCATTTATCATTTATGTTACATCATACATGTTTAAAGTTTTGTATTGTGTAAATCTTCTAGTTTCTAACAAAATATGAATATTTATGTCTAAATTTCATTTTTGTATGTGTAATTTTCAATTTTTTTTCATATATAATTTATATATATATATATATATATATATATATATATATATATATAAACGTGTCCTGTTGTCGAGGTCAAAATTTCACATGTCGGACACTCGTATTTCCGTGTCCCGTGTCATCGTGTCAGGTGACTTAGATGTAGACATTGACATTGATCAGGCTCCCTTCCAGAGTTAGTTTCATTAGAATCCTCAAAATTGCTATTTTTTGCAGTTTGCTTTCTCCTAGTACCCAGAGATTAGGGGCCCACATGTTAGAGATGATTACATATTCATGATCCTTGTAAAAAAGTGAGTCCAACGACACTGCGTGTAGCTACATGTGAGATGGTTGTCTTGTCTGCTTTTCCGATTTTTGTTTTTTCAAAAGATAGACTGATGCTCTATCTCTTCAGGATTAGTCTTTCTTGCTTTTTTTTTGCATTTTGTGGAAGACTGTTTTTTTGGGCATCTTTATAATTAGCAGTTTCTATGTATGGCAGATGTAGGGATGTTATGGTTCAATGCATGTAGTGGTGGGGTGGTTTCCTGGTTTTGGTGGGTTAGGAGCTTGGCTGTTGGGAGCGCAAAGTGGGAGAGGGAAGCGCAAATTTTCAAAAATCTCCGGGAGCAGGAGCGTTTTTTATATAATACATAAAAAATATATATTTTGATGCATATATATATATATATAACATGCAGAATGTTGAATCAATTGCAAAAAACATGAAAAC
>SNQJ01S0200550.1:0-11998 GCA_010110895.2 Picea sitchensis | reverse complement strand
AAATATTTTCTTGGTGTTACATTCATTTAGAGCAGATAATATGTCTCTATCCTTAGCCATATGATAATATTCTCCAGAATCAATAAGTCATGCATCAGAAGTAGAAGTAGAAGTTGTATTGAAGGAGAAACTAGAAGTTGAAAGTGCATGTCCATGAGAAGAAGAAGAAGAAGGAGAAGAAGTAGAATCAATACTAATGTTGTTCTTCTTCATCGATGCTTCTAAAGCTTCCATCTTCTTGAAACATTTGGACTCCTCATGACCATATTTATCACAAACGTTACAATCTTTGTCACTCTTCTTATTTTTATATTTTTCTCCTTTGTCTCCATTAGGAGCGGAAGCTATCTGAGTGGGTTTGGGACCCTTATATTGCTTTTTGTTGTGGCAATATTGTTGCTTCTTTGGATTCTTAGGTTTCTCTTTCTAATGGACAAATAAGGCTTTGTTGGAGGTACCTGCAGTGATGATCACTGCAAGTTGTACTAGCTTATCTTGCTCTCTAATCAAAGCATCACAAAAGTTCACAAGACTAGGTTTTTGATAAGTTGTCCCTAGATCCTATTGCATGGCATAAAAGGTAGATACAAACACAAAATATGTTCTTCCTAGATTATAAACAATATGATATATGCAACGATCTTCGTCTATCTTTATCTTACATTCTTCACATAAATTTTTGAGTGTTTTAAATTTAGATAGATAGTCTTCAATGCAAGAAAAAACACTTGGACTTAAAGTTAGTACTTGATATTCTAACTGTTGTGCTCGAATAATATTGTGTTTTCCAAACATATATTCGATATTTCCCCAAGATTCTTTGGGTTTATCAATTGATTGAAGATGGAACCTTTGTAGATTTTAAACTTGTACAATATCTATTGCAAACATATATTCAATAAAAGAACAGAAAAGATACAATGACAAATACAAAGATTACACAGATATTTTTCCCCTAGAAACCCAAACCAGGAAAACCAACACATTCTATATTCATTCATATTTGTTACATTGTTTACAATACATTGTAAAAATAGGATCCAACGACATCCAAAACCCTAACCCAATGACCTCGATTAGTCCAAAACCCTAATTCCTTAACTAGAAATAGAAAACCATCGAAAAAAACCATGTGCCGAAAAACCACCTAAATATGTGAAACATTTTCTGAGGCATGTGACATGCTAATACTCGTGAAAATAATTTAACACATACCCAACATTCTCCCACTTGTTGTTTTCTTTGCATATAGGGGGTTATAGGGTTACATACTCAACAATCCAGGGAAACAATTCCCATGGATCCTCTACACCAAGAGAACTTCTTAGTGCTCATAGATTTTGTTAATGAATCTACAACATTCTTCAAAGTGTCCACCATCATCAGCAATACTTCCTTTTCTTCAACCATGTCTCTCACAAAGTGATATTGAATATCAATATTCTTTTTCTTTGAATGATGAGCTAGGTTCTTCACCAGAAAAATTGCACACTGACTATCACAATCTATCCTTACATCTCGTTGTACCAACCCAATACCTAAACACAATCTTTGTAACCATATTGCTTCCTTACTTGCATGAGGGGTTGCCATGTATTTAGCTTTTGTAGTTGAAAGTAAAACATTTCTCTCAGGCATGTGACATGCTAATACTGCAGGAAAATAATTTAACACATACCCACCCAACATTCTGCCATTTGTTGTTTTCTTGCATATAGGGGTTATAGGTTACATACTCTCAACAATCTATGGAAACAATGCCCATGGATCCTACACCAAGAGAACTTCTTAGTGCTCATAGATTTGTTAATGAATCTACAACATTCTTCTTCAAAGTATGTCCACCATCAACCACACTTCCTTTTCTTCAACCATGTCTCTCACAAAGTGATATTGAATATCAATATTCTTTTCTTGAATGATGAGCTAGGTTCTTCACCAGAAAAATTGCACACTGACTATCATACCTGTCCTTACATTTTGCTGTACCAACCCAATACCTAAACACAATCTTTGTAACCATATTGCTTCCTCCTTACTGCATGAGGGGTTGCCATGTATTTAGCTTTTTGTAGTTGAAAGTGCCACTACACATGTCTTTGCACATCCAATTTATTATTGTTCTCCAAACAGTAAACATACCCACTTATATCCTACGATTCAAATATCCATCCCACTCCACATCCACAAATCCATGTATATCCACCACTGGTCTAACTCCTACCTTCCCTTTGTAGCACAATCCATAGCTAGAAGTGTCACACAAATAATTAAAACCCTTTTACTCAAGGTCCACCTCTTCCCCGGTTTCTACATACATGCCTCAAAAATCCACTGCATGTGCAATGTAACGGTCTAGTACAAACCATTGCATACATCAAACTCCTAGCCAACTACACTCACATATGGAACACGCGACATGTCATCCTCCTTCATGTGTCTTTGGGACACCGATCCACATATATCTTTACACCAACATGAATAGGAACCTTTACCAGTTTACATTCATGCATATAAAACCTCAACAATATTGTCTCTTGGACATATTTTCCTTTATTACTTAATCGAAAGCTCTCATTTTCCCATCTCTCTTTAATTTCCATGCCCAAAATGAAATTTCCAGCCAACGACATCCTTCATGTCAAATTTAGAGGGCACCTGAGTTTTCACATCCTGGATAATATTCTTATTGTTTCCCATAATGAACATGTCACATACAAGACCAAATAAATCAAATTATCACTCAAACTAATTTAAAATACACACAAGACTTCTTGTTTTTGTGAAGCCAAGTCCCAAACATAGGTGTATCCAATTTTTGATACCACATACTTGGTGATTGTTTTAAAGCATACAGGTACTTTTTCATCTTTCATACCAACACCTTCTTTCCTTTCAAAACATAACCTGTTTCCATAGATTTATTCTTCGTGATCCCCATGTAGGAATGTTGTCTTCACATCCATTTGTCTTCTATTTCAAAATAAAATGTAGTAGCAAATGTGATAACAAAACGGCGGATCTTAACATGACAACAGGAGAAAAAAAATACCAAAACCAATTCCCTCAACCGAGGAATAACCCTTTTCTACTAAACAAGCTTTGTATTTATCCACTTCTTCCTCATTCAACTTTTTTTTAACACCCATTTGTTGCCACTGGCCTTTCTTCCAGTTGGAAAATAAAATAGATACCATGCCTCATTCTTATCCAAATATGTCATTTCTTCATTCATGGCCTTCCAGAGATTTGCACTCTCCGAATCCACTTCCCTCTATTAATAGGCACTGGTGAATGTGGACATAAACTAGTCTCCCTAGATCCATCTACATCTAGAAAAAAACAAGACAGAACATGATGCTTCCTAAGCTTTAATCATTGAGTTTACTATCAAACAAGAGATGAATGACATACCTTTTAATATCGCCTCCTTATACCTTGTTGTTCCTACTCCTCATGCTCTTGTGATATTGATCCAGAATGAACACAAACCAACCAAAGTGAAAGTAAATAATAGTATATATTCAATGAAAATTACACATGTGATCAAGGAACTGGTGTAATAAAATGAGAATTATTTTTATGGGAAATAAACATGCCACTGTATTGTATTAAGTAAAATTGGAAGATACAACCAAACAACATTGATGTTGTAAGGTTCCCTTTCAGTGGCCCTTTTCTCCGACATACACACTTGCTCCAAAATTGCATGAAGAGGATCCAATAACTTGATGGACATAAGGAAGACCTCAAGCATCAATTGTGATATAATCCCTCGCATTGCCTCTCTTTACCCTTCCACACTTTCTTACTTGATATTTCTTTATCTTCGTTAATCCAACCTTTTCCATGAGAACCCATCATTATAGGGAGAAGGGAGAGATGGCTAAAGAGATTAGGATGATCACACCAAATCGTAGAAGCAGAGAATCCCCAACCATATGGATGCCACCTCGAATTATAAAATATTCCCCTCTAGAACCTTTTGTGAACTTCGACCTTTGCTAGTCTCTTCAAACGCTTGTCGTGACTGCCTATAGAGAAGCTCAAGGAAACTCCTCAAGAAGCTAACAACTTGTGGAAATCGCATTTCCCACACCACTGTGGCCTTATGTCTATTACAAGTCCTCTAAAAAGCAAGTTTTGTGGCCAGAGGAAACTAGTCACTCTTTTCTCATGAGAAACATCATTTTGGGAGCCTGAGCACATGCTTGTAGAAATATCACCAAGGTGACCAAAAATAATGTGTAACAAATGCCCCCAAAAGTATATGAGGTCAACTTGTGACAGTAAAAATACTTTGTAAAATGTGTGTGTGTAAAATGGAAAAGGAGCACACCAATTTGAACCCCAGAAACAACTTCTCAAGCATATGCACAATATTATACCATTTCTAAGGTAGGTATCTGCTGATCAAACTAAAAGTTATTTAAATCATGAAGGTTAGTCATGGCCACCAATCATAACAACTCAGGGATCCATGTGTAATCAAGACTTAAGAGCATTACTCAGGGAATACACTATGGATCTATGCTCTAGAAAACTCAAATCCAGACATAGCCACGAGACATACAAAGTGATCATGTGTCAATACAAATCATAAATACTCCATCACAACTCAACCAAAATGGTGAGATTCAGGGTCTTCAATCTCATTATCTCAGGCACGTAAATCTAGCCATCTTATTACTAGTGCTTAAGTCGAATACATGGTAGAAACCACTTGATTATTTTTCATTGATGAATATCGCTAACAAGTGTGAGGGAAATCATCGCTGATGTCAATGACTCCCAAGGTACCTACTATAATCCAACTATTGTGAATAAATGAGTTGAATACGAATCTCCTAAAAAATATCTCCAATCATGTATCAATGATGAAACCCACCGGTCGAAAGTGAAGAAACCTCGCATTGAGGCATGCGTGTTCTAAGGTACTAATTAATTTTGCAGCCCTATTCTCGGAGCATAATGAGTTGAATTCGACAGAAAAATAATTTGTCATAGAAGGGTCTTGATGTATCACCCATCAATGAAGCGAATAGGTAACATATTTAAAGTAGATCAAAGTGTTAAGATGATTGGAAACTAACATACGGAAGGCCGAAATGGTAAGAATTGATAACTATAGATGAAGTCAACCTGGAGTAGAAGGCTTGTTTAGGTTGGACGTTTTTTTGAACATATGAATGACATGATAATTGTCTTGGTAGCATTTGGACTCCATTATGACCTAAGATATGAACTTGCTAAAGTCCAAACGAGATACAAATGGATTTCCCAACCCGATCTGAAGGATGAAGGTGTCATGTTCAATAGTGACTATTAATGCCACTAAACAAAAATATAGAGACACATTTATTTCCTAAATTTTCCCCCACCATTGTTGTCGAGTACCTCTTTATTTTCACGTAAGCTTGAGCAGAATATATGTTTGAGTTGTAAGATCATCCTTCGAATGATTCCTTCAGATTATTTTTAACGAGCCCTAGGAAGGAGTGGCTTGGTATTTCGATGTTTGTTTAACTAATCCAAAGAGAGAAAACTCGTGGTTTTTCATGTTTAGAGTCCTAAAAACACTTAAAGAGGATCCCTCTACCCTTTTTCATAATTAGTTTGATGAGATCCTAAAAGTGATAACCCAAATTCCATTGAACATTTTTTCAAATACTTTTCTCGAAAGCATCAAAAAGAACAAGGTCACCGACACCTTTTTCATGTTTAGATAGCTTGGAAAGAGCTTAAAGGATGCTCCATGAGTTTCGCTTTTCATGTTACCATGACAAGTAAATTTAAAAGGATACAAAAGTATACTCAGTTCATAGATGATTTTAGGGGCAAAATTTGGCTCATGGGCGAAATTAAGGGCCCAACATTATTGGGCAATTTTGTATTAGAGTGATTTTAAACCCCTATATCATTAGCCCATAATTTATTTTGGGGAAAAACCATGCAATACGAGTTGCTAGCCCATGTTTTGAGGGTGATAGAGGAAAAAAATTATATTTAGCCCCAGAAATCTGAGGGACAAGCTCCATTAGCCAAATTTCTTGAAATATGAGAATTTTGTATAGCTTCTTCACCCTGGCATTTGGTAAAAACGCATTTAATTTCGCCCTAATTTTGTGGTATGTGGTATGGGTAGTGGTAGCCTACAATCTTCCTTTGCCCGATTTCCAAAGAACATGGAAATTTTACCCACCATGGTGGTATAAATTATATGGATCTCAAAATGCATTCCTTCATCTTTGTGGTTATTTACCTTTAAGCTCTTGGACGGAATGTGAGGTTTTACGGTTTTATTCTGCTACCTCTTATTTTGCCTTTGGGCCTTGAGGTTTACAATTTTAGTATTTTACTCTTCGACGCTCTTCTGCTGGGTAATGAGTTACCCAGTTCGCCTTCCGTGCACCAAAGGACCGTGATTTTGTTATCATTCCAACAGGAGGACCCCACTACCTACCGACGCTGGAGGTCACCCACACTGAAAAAATCGCGATATCCGGATTCCCATTCTCTACCGCTTCCATCAAACATTTGCAGTAGTCGGCCGTAGAGGTGCTACCGCTTACCGATTTTATATTTGTTGAACATATAGGTTAGTGAATGTCTTTTTACATCCATCCGGTGCAATTTTCATCAAAACTGTAATATAAGAAATAACACTATTCAAATAGCATTTAAATTGTTTAATTGTTTAATTTTCACTTTCTAAATTGGCTTGAATGATATGAACTTCATGGTGTTTACATTTCACAAGGTCAATTGAATTCTGAGGTAAAATAGATTCTAATTGGGCTCCAACACTTATCATAGATTGCTTATATTTCTACTTCAAGATGTATCAATACTAACAATGATTCAATGCCTCATCCGAGATGCTAAAACTCTGCCCATCGTAGCATCAATATTTTTATCATCAAGAATGCTATTAGATATTCGATTTCTCATCCAATCATTGCCACTAACAGCTTCCTTTGATATCTTAGCAAGAAATAATTTTGTACCCCTTTTCTAATGCTAATCACTGCAACTACAAGTTGGAATTTTCTTAGGAATATCTTTTGCCTTTTTGTCTCAAGCTAAACACCGTCATTTCCCACCAACATTCAAATTTCTCCTCAAGAAAACATTTTGTTTCTCAGCAAGTAGTTACCCTATGATTCCAATCCCACCACAAAAAAATGATGAATCAATCACCATGCTTGAACAGAGGAATCAATTTGCAATCACCTATAGATAAATTATTTTGTCTTCTTTGCAAAATGAATGTTATTGTGGAATTCCATGAGTGCCCATGGAAGTCCACTCAACCTAATTGATGATAGTGGATTGTGGTGAATCCTCTACTGATGTATATGCTAGCCAGTGTGTTTCTCTTCATTAGACTCCATATAGTCTTGGTTGCATTCTGAAGACCTGTAATAGCACAATGTTGTCACTAGGATGCTTTCTTTTCTTTAGCATTATCTATTTCACTAGGGTTACCCTTTTAGGTTCCCCAACTCTTTTCTATTATATTTTCTACTCTTTCTTTCTTCCCTTAACCTAAGATTTTAAAGTGCTTAGAAGATGTTCTATGCACTCTTTGTTGTATATTGGGATGGTAACAGAGAGGAAATTCTATGTTGAAGACCCTGAAGAACCGATGAATGAGTATTTCTGTCACATGACTGAGATTGGGAATTATGAGATATTGTCTAACTTCCTCGCACCTCGGCCACAAAAAAAAGATTCAAGGGAGAAATAGTTTGTAATATATGGGATACCATGGATTCTTTTGATGGTCTTTTTCTTAAGGAAACTCCATGTGAAATGATGGTGTAGTAACCTTCTGCACTGCGTGAACTGGTTAGATCCGCTGCTGTGTCAAAGATTGTCAAGATAGTATGTCTATCGTACGGTCAACAAATTCTCGTGGATGAGTTGGAAAAGGATATTGGGCCATTCATTCCATATGTCTTAGAGCATGGGGAAATCTACTTTGGTAAAGAAGAAAACTTTGACACACTGAACAAACATTAAAACGAAAAAACCCGGTGATCGGTAAATGAATGCTAAGTCAACCAAAGAACCTAGGATGATAAAAATTGAAAAAAGTACTAGAATCCATGGTAATGTTGTCTAGCGTAAAGCAGCGAGGTAATTGGGATTGTATTAAAGTGGAGACTTGGTTTCAAAACCCCCTCGAGTGGTTTCAAATGAGGGAAGGTGCAAGTCCCTCGGCAGATTTTGATGGTATAGATAACACCTCACCATAAACCTGTGGAAGCTTAGCCAAAGATTCTATGCTATTTTCCAAGAAAATTATAATGTCAGACAAAACATAAAGTAAAATGAAATTTTAATTGAAAGAACTTACCGACATAGCCCTGAAAACCTTCCCACCAAATGCACCACCTACTCTTCTGGTTATAACACGTACATTATGGATAGAAACACCAAGACATTTTGCAATACTGTTTTGTAACATGCTAGGAACCTGACATGAACTGTAGACTACCATACACTGATATTCATCTGGTATAGCAAGTGCAATCTGGGTCTCTAAATAGAAATAATATTGAGAACCCATCCCGACTTGTTGAGATCACCATCTTAGTAAGATAAATTTCTAAGAATATATTTTCACATACTTATCAAGAACCTACAATTGGCATCCCAATGTAAATCTTAAAATTTGGATATTAGGTTTTGAACCAAAGTCACTACAATAGCAAGGCACAGTAAAAACCACTTAAATGATCTTATATTTGAAATTGGAAAAGTCACCTTAGCAGATTCAATTCTACAATCTACTTCTGACATTCCTTTTGTAAAATCCCCTACTGGCATAGGAGAGAACCATTCAGGAACTTGAAAATAACTTTCTTTTGCTACTGCATCTTCCATAGATAGTATGGGAGGGCCTAACATCTCACAATTATAGTGTACCTTCACTTTATCATCTGCTCTTCTAGCATCATGCCAAGTATTTGCAACCTAACCAAATGAAACCAAAAAGTTAAAATAAAGAAAACAAACACTATAAATCAGAAGTATTGCCAGAAACCAAGTACAAAGACCCTAAAGATGAGAATTGATAGGAACAAAGTTACAAACCGTAGGTGAACAATTCGTGGTAACCTACCTAGAACAAGAGCATAAAATATTCTTATATTGCATATACAAGTTGAAGTAATATTCACAATTGCACAAGTCCTTACATGATGGTAATTACCATGAGACCTAATAGTTGGCCAACACATTCCACAATATCCTCAGCAAATAGAACTTCTATGCCAAAGAATGCTTCAACACCCACATTTTTTCCTTCTTTTGGGATATCATTGGCTGATATATAGGCAACAACTCTTAGAGAATCCAATGCATGTTTTACATCAACCTTACTAACTGACGCCAATGCCTTCCCACTATAAACAAATGCCCCATACAAGCAATTCACTGGTGCAGGGATGTCATTTACATATACAACTTCTCCTGCACATTTTACACGAAGCATCAGGCACTTCTATCAAACTCAATATTTATTGAAGTAACAATAAATTGAGAATATTGGATCCTAGAGAGAGACCAAAAAGCATGAAACAAATTCACTGCAACAATTTCACTTCCATCTACTTGTCTAGTTAACACTATTCATTTGAGGTATATCATGCACAGTTTAGCATAAAGCATACGCTCCTTTAATTTGTAATTAAATGTCTAACTCAACTCAAAATTTGCAACAATTTAAAACTGATTTTTTAATGGAAAAAATATTTTCCCTGTGGCATGCTAGCATTATATGCATCTCAACCTTTCCACAAGCTACTTTGAAAATTAATGAAAGTTACTTCCCACTCTCTTTGCAATAATCTCTTCTAACAATGCAAACTTTCAGTAATAATGAACTTGAAACTTGAAATTAACCTTCACAAATATGAGATTAACATTTTATGGTTAGTATTAAATTTGTTTACAGTACATAGAACAATGAGTGCTTAGAAGATGTTATATGCACTCCTTGAGAACCACTTGTGACTGAAATGATCCAGGTTCAAACCAGTGGGCATGCTCCAGTAAAAAGCAAAAACATGTGAAAGAGAGAAGTGTGTGAAATGTATTAAGTGATAATCTGTAAAGGGCCTCTGTTGCAAACACTAACCCAAGTGTTCATCTAAAAAAAATGTAGCTCAATGATAGTTCAAAAATAGGCTTAACTATTGGAACATGACATGAGGCAGAGGATTCGCATGTGTGTATTTGTTTGCATTTTATCCATTTTGGGAGAACATAACTTCAGAAAGTATTTAGAATATAGTTAGACACAAAGAAAACTATAATGTCAGAAATAACCACATTTAGTTGCACATGTCGCCGATTTTGTTGAATTCATCATACACTGCAGCATAGAACAAGAAGATGTGATTGTGCAGTTGTTTCTCTTATCTCTTGAAGAAAGGCAAAAATATTGGATCAGATATTCTTATAGCCCCAAAAGTATTTCTCCTTCAATAATCCTTAGTTGATACTTCCTCGAGCGTTGGGGCCCTAGAAGTCAGAATCTTGAAGATACTATTCAAGCTTTTGTCTTCTTTGTAGCCACAGATCTCACCAATTCATATTCCTTCGATTCAAGTGAGAAATCATCTAAACATTTACCTCATCAAACTGCTCCCTCAAACATTTGAATGCCACCTGTAATTCTTATCTCAGAGCTATCCTGTGATTATCATTCATTCTATCCTACAGGACATTCACTGATATAACTCACACAACAACCCTTCTCACACCTCTCACTGATTGTTATGGTCCCTTCAAATCTGCCTATGTGGAAGTAAACTTGGAAGCCTTTATTATGAGAGAATCCACTGACAATCTACTGACCTGTTGCTGATACGCTATCAAGTCACTAATGACTGTTCAAAATTTGATTAATATTGACTTCACTTACAACAAATCAATGGTCTTTGGGGTAAGTTAGAATAGATCTTGCATGCATACTCAGGATAAATGAATTATACTAGCAGAAATACCACCAATGATGTGATCAAGCTTGTCGTTATTAGGTTAGTCTTTGGGGTAAGATAGAATAGATCTTGCATGCATACTCAGGATAAGTGAATTATACTAGCAGAAATACCACCAATGATGTGATCAAGCTTGTCGTTATTAGGTTAGGTTTCTCCTTGTTTACAAAAACAGAAGATACACAAAGTATGGACATCACACTAAATGAGGTTTCAGAACAGCCAATACGTCCAACATTAGCAACATTAGCATACTTTCCTACCTCATATATCAAGGCAAACTTGGCATGGACAATAAGTCAGCTTAGGTTTTGGGTCTATTCTCATGCCAATGTAGGATGAGGTCGTATTAGTTTTTTAGGCTTGATACCATCTCACTGGCAGGCCTTTAACATCTGGAAATAAGAAGGTTCCCTGCAGACAATTCACTATTTAACCATTTCTCCAAAATAAATCTGTTATCTTTCTCCATCTAGAGCTAATATTCTGTAGAAGTATACCATTTCCAAAATTCTCTCTTGAATTTGTTGCTGCTATCACTCAGTAATTTTATGATGCTTGACATGCTAGTACTTGTTTTCTTGAATATGAGCCCAGACTACACCCACAAATTCTCCCTGAACAATGAATTCACATGGATGTTGAAAAGGAAACTTCTTACAAAAGATGCCATTATAGACTCCTTTAGAAAACTTTATGTTGGAGAAGAAAGGTTCCAAAAACCTTTCATGCCAACATTGGACAAGGAGTCAAACTAGGTCTTCAAGCCATCTTGCCTAGAAGGAGTTGGTAAACATAGCACAATAGATCAGATTAGTTTTCCATTTCACTTTATTCACATGGCAATATTGGATAAAGCTAAGCTTTTCTTGACAAAACAACATGGTAACTTGGCATGTTTGCCAATCGAGAATGACAAGGGCAAGTTAGGGTATAAAACACTTCATTTATTTAATGCTTAAATTTAGGCTAGATATTTTTAACAC
>SNQJ01S0200549.1:0-19352 GCA_010110895.2 Picea sitchensis | reverse complement strand
CTGTTTCTGGAAAAAGTCACACTTGCTAAATTTGGCATAGAGTTGATGTTCTCTTAGAACTTGAAGCACAAGCCTAAAGTGTTCCTCATGTTCCTCTCTATTCTTGGAGTAAATTAATATGTCGTCAATAAAAACGAACACAATTTTTTCTAGGAATTTGCTGAGAACATTGTTCATCAAGCACATAAAAGTGGCAGGGGAATTGGTCAATCTGAATGGTACTACCACAAACTCGTAGTGACCATATCTCATCCTGAAGGCAATTTTATGGATGTCTTCGCCCTTGATTCGGACTTGATGGTATCTAGATCTCAAGTCAATCTTCGAGAAGATAGAGGCACATCCCAATTGATCGAACAAGTCATCGATTTTGGGTAAGGGGTACTTTTTCTTTATGGTTACCTTATTGAGTTGTCTATAATCTATACACAGTCAGAGGGTAGCATCTTTATTTTTCACAAACAAGACTGGTGCTCCCCATGGAGACACACTGGGCCGGATATAGCCTCTTTCCATCATTTATTTCAGTTGTAATTTAAGTTCAACTAGCTCGAGTGTGCTCATCCTGTAGGGTGTCCTAGACACTGGCATCGCTCCTGGTGAAAGTTCTATTGAGAAGTCGATGTCCCTTCTCGGAGGTAAACCCGATACCTCTTCCAGAAATACATCTCTATATTCCCTCAGTGTGGGGTGGTCTTCGAGGCTTGGTTTGTCATCTTCAATTTTTTTCAACATCTGTATTGCATATAGTGGACATCCTTTTCTGCAATACTTTCTCATTTGAAGAGCTGATATTTGTCTCACCGAGACAGGTTTTTTGATTCCTTGGAGGGTTATTTTTCCTCATTCTTCTCTTACACATTCCAAGGTTTTATGGTAACAATCCAGTTTGTCTTTATGGGTGGCTAGCCAGTACATACCAATCAACAGATCATACGATCCCAGGGGTAATATGTTAAGGGTTTCTTGGGTGGGGAATTCACCCATAATGAATTGGCAGGCTAGTATGACCTCCACTACCCTTCTTTTGGTGCCAGTGGCTAACTGTACCAACCATGACTTAGCATTTTTATGTGGCTGTAGTTTACATTTATCAACAGCCTTAGGGGCTATATAACTCAAATTTGAACTAGGGTCAATCAGAATAGACACTAGATGGTTGGTGATCATACCTTTGATTTCCACCACTGAAGCTTGGTGGTCAACTTGGTTATTATCCAAGGCTGCATAAATTTGTGGTATGCCCCTGGCCACATTATTGATGGTGGTATCTTATTGAATGTTGTAAATTCTTCGGTTGTTCTGTTGTCGGTGCGAGCAGTCCCTCAGTAGATGTTCTTCTCCACAACCCCAACATTTCAAAGGTTCTCTCTTTGGGTTATCAGTCTTTATTGGGGCAAATCTAGGAAGTTTATTTCCGCTCAAGGAGGGAAAGTTCTACTGGTGTACACTTCGAGCTGGGAAGCTCATCCTTGAGTTCTTTTTATAGTCCTTAAATCATGGGGATTTAAACCCGTTTTTCTTGAATCCCAAACTATTCTTCTACCTCAAGCCTTCACGAGGTCCTGTTCGATGCCCACGCTATTCATAAAAATATCTTTCCTTTCAGATAGTATCTTCTAGGGTCTTTGGTTTGTCAAATTCAATCTTGTTCTGATAGTCCTTAGGTAGTCCATTGATGAATCATTGCACCTTTTCCTTTTCTTCTTTTATGTAGGGTACATACCTCAACAACCCGAGGAATCTGCTAACATATTCCTCTATGGTGAGTTTCCCCATCTTGAGTTCATAGAATTCCTTAGCCTTTTTGTCGAAGTATTTTTCCGACAGATATTTCTTCCTGAAGTATTTCTCAAACCGTTACCAAGACAAGTCTTCTTTAAGAATCCCTTTTACATTCTTAAGCTCTTCCCACCAAATGGAAGCCTTTCCATTCAAGTTGAAGGTGGCTACTCGGGCCTTCAAGTTTTCTAAGAAATCATGGACTCTGAAATACTTTTTTAGTCCGAGCAGCCATGCCTCTGCTGCCTCTCCTTTCTTTATTTCATCGTCGAAGGAGGGTGGTTTTTCCTTTTTGAACTCTTCGAGATTATGATTCTTGGAAAGTTTTCTCTTCTTTCATTTTCTTCGGGAATGAGAACTAGTTCTGCTACTAGAAGATCCCTCCGAGTTGCCAGCTTCCTTTCTAGAAAAATTGTCTGATGCTTGTCCCTGATCGCTAGGGTGGACCTTTCTCGAGGTGCTCCTCTCAGTGTGGCCACTGACATGACCATGTTTTTGTATCTCAGGTTCATGTTGCAATTGTGTTTGTATGTCGGATAAGCTCTGCAATAAAACTACATTAATTTCCATTTGCTTCTCTTGCTCTTTTATCATCCTCTCGTTGTCAGCCTTGCAGCTTTACAATTCGACCATGAGGCTCCTCACAATCTCAGCTAGATTTGGAGGGGTCCCTACCGCCCTTATTTCGTGAGACTCTTCGTCTCTATTGTGGGAGCCCTCCCCCACTTCATGGTGAGTCACCATTCTATACGCCTGTAATTTCCCGCGGTTGATCTTCCGCTTGTGCGCAAAAGAATAACGCTAGTTGTTAGTCAATATTTATATTCATTTATGACCAGTGCATAATTCATATTTTTCGCATGCACACATACAATAAGAGTTTTCATTCTTAACCTTGATTTGTGATTAAAGGGGTTAAGATAGAGGGTTACTCCTTTTAGGAGTACTCCGAATGGGGTCTCTGTGCAACCCGTTCATGAGCCCAACCAGGCCAAGTGTTGTAACCATGCTCTGATACCAATTTGTAACAAACCCACTAAGGAAACTAATATTTTTCGGCTTTTTCCTTCTTCTCACTGAGGAACAAAATCCCTGAATTCCTATGGGGCCTGATGTAGACCCTACCATCCCTTATCCTTACCCATGTGATCATTGGCTATGACCACATGCCTTACCAGAGAGGTGCTTTCATCTTTCACGACTTGGGAAATCACGATGCATATGTTCCCCTGCTCTCTTGTCTCTCGAAGTGCCCAAATCCGAAAGGGACCAACAGTTTGTCACATCTACCAATGCCTCAGATTAAAACCTGGCATCCCACCTTTCGGAGTTTCGTGTACTAGGTTTTTGTGGTAGAAGAGGACGAGGGGTTCATACCCTTCGGTTTTTCTGGTGCCAAAACACCGAAAACCAAATCTACATGCGCTAAGACGTATCGGGATTTCACAAGTTGAGAATTCAGGACTGGCGTGTACCAGGGACTTGCTTCTAGATATCCTATGTGATGAAATGCTGAGACATCAAGACTTATCCGCGCTATTATTATTTCGAGGTTTCGCAAGTCGGGGTTTCATGATATGTGCGGACAGAAGGTCTCACACTTAGGTTTCCCAGGAGCTGAAAGTCCTAAGCCCGTATTCATCACTAAGTTGATTTTGGGGTTTTGCAAGTCGGGACTTCACGACCGACGAGTACAAGGGAACTGACGCTTGGGTTTCCCGAGTGATGAAACACTGAAACATCCAAACTCTAGACACACTATGTCATCTTGGGGTTTCGCAAGTCGGGATTTAGAGACTTGCAAGTACAAGAGACTTGCCCTTATATAATCCCGGGTACTGAAACACCGAAACATCCAAACTCTAGACACACTATGTCATTTTGGGGTTTCACAAGTCAGCATTTTAGGACTGGCGAGTACAAGAGACTTGCCCTTAGATAATCCTGAGTGCCAAAACATTGAAACATCCAAACTCTAGACACACTATGTCATTTCTGGGTTTCGCAAGTTGGGATTTTGGGACTGGCGAGTACAATAGACTTGCCCTTAGATAATCCTGGGTGCCGAAACACTGAAACATCCAAACTCTAGACACACTATGTGATTTCGAGGTTTCGCAAGTCGGGATTTCGGGACTGGCGAGTACAAGAGACTTTCCCTTAGATATCTCTGGCGCCGAAACACCGAAACACTGTATCTCTTCCGCGCTATTATCATTTTGGGGTTTCACAAGTCGGGGTTTCGCGATATGCGCAGACAGAAGGTCTCGCACTTAGGTTTCCCGAGAGCTGAAACTTCGACCATATATCCTCTAAAGTCACTTCGGGGTTTCACAAGTCAGGATTTTGTGATGTGCAAGGACAAGAGGTCTCGCATCTGGGTTTCCTAGGAGGCAAAACTCTGAAATGCTGATATATATATATAACGCTAAGTTCATTTCGGGGTTTCGCAAGTTAGGAATTCGTGACATGCGAATACAAGGAAACTTTTCCTGGGTATCCTAGGTGCTGAAACGCCGAAACACCAAACTTTAACCACGCTATACCATTTCGGGGTTTCGCAAGTTGGGATTTCTTGACATGTGAAGACAAGGAAACATTCCCATGGGTATCCCGGGTGCCGAAACGCCGAAACACCAAACTCTAACCATGCTATACCATTTCGGGGTTTTGCAAGTCGGGATTTCGTGACATGTGAAGACAAGGAAACTTGCCCTTGAGTATCCCAGGTGCTGAAACACCAAAAAACCAAACTCTAACCACACTATACCATTTTGGGGTTTCACAAGTTAGGATTTCACGACATGCGAAGACAAGGAAACTTTCCCTTGGGTATCCAGGGTGTCGAAACGCCGAAACACCAAACTCTAAGGGAACCATTCTTTCTGGTGCAAGGTTTCCAAACTTGGGCCATAAAATCCTTCAACAGATTCTTGGGTAATTATCACCAGGCTTGGTGACCTGACTGAAAGGCCTTCTTAAATTATCGAGCTATGAACTTTGTGATAGGGGTGAGGTAAGCTTAAGTATTTATTTAATAATGGCAGTCCTTTTAGGGAACTCACTACGGCTCTGGAATATGATGGATCTTCCCAGAAGGAGGTGTATTCAGGAAAACAAACTAGGGTATATCATGGTATGTGAACATGGGACAACTCTCCAGGGGACGAGTTCAAATCTAAACTTATACATTCTATACGTAAATCGATTATAGTCCTATAAGTATAAGCACGCATTCATTATTGCTGATCGAAATACCAGGCAACACTTCTATACAAAAATCAATCATTTATAAGTGTACAAACATGATTATGCATCCATTATATTTAATTCAAGATGCGAGATGTAAACACTTATGAGAAAGGACACCAAGTGTGGCACGATTGCTAAGAGGGGTGCTTGTTTCCACTCAACCATAGGCTCATCGACTCCAAATGGATTTACCACTAGCCACCCACGAGTTAGACCACGATGCTTTGAGACTCAGTTTCTTACTTCCCACTTGTCGGAAGTCCAGGACAAAGGTTACTCTCCTCCTCTGCTCATGACTCCCTATATTTTTCTGGAGTTCCTCTGGTTCTTCTCTCGCGATTCATGTCGCATCCCCCTCCACACACTTCCTTTCTTTCTTTGTCCTGCAGGGTTGTGTGTGGTGTGAATTCCCCCACAGTGGTCAGGTCTGAGGGCTTCTACAGATGGGCGGTTCACCCCCATCCCCTCATTAACTCATGAGGAGCCTCTCCACCTACCATCCTGGCGAGTAATTCATTCCAGGGCCAGAGAGCAGCTTTGGTCTTTGGGCCGGTAAAAACCAACACAATATTTCTTCGATGGAAGTTAACGCCAACATTTCAGGTGAATTCCACCACCTTTCATAAGCCATTGTGGTCTCTTTTTTAGCACATCCCCCTCTCAGTAGTCATGCAACATATATATACACACATCATATACATTTGTCGACCCTTTATACAGGGTTCGTCAAATCACACATTCACATCTTGGAGTTTTCCATAATTCTTGGCCAATATAGTTATTTTTATAGACTGGGGGAAACAAGGTGTTACAGATATTCTTCATGCCATGGATCTCTGGCACCCTTATCTATTGGGCAACACTTCCAAATTAAGACAGATCATCAAAGCCTCAAGTATTTTTTGGAACAACGCCTTTCCTCCTAGAGAAACAAAAATCAATGACTAAGCTCTTTTGATATGATTATGAGATCATTTACAAGAAATACAAAGACAATGTGGTTGTTGAAGCACTTTCCAGAAATATGAAGATGGAGGGTCCCTTTTTTCTCTCTCTTTCATTGTACCAGATTGGCTCCAAGTTGTTCTCCGGGAATGGTTACACGATCCCAAAAGTTCACATCTGATACAACAATTGCAGTCCAATTCTCGAGTTTCCCCAGGGTACTCTTGGATCAATGATGAGATTCAATACAAATTTAGTTTGTATTTAAGTAAACAGTCAAAATTTAAAGCCATGATACTTTCTAAGCTTCATTCTACACCCACAGTTGGGCACTCCGAGTTTACCAAAACCTATGACTGGGTCAAACATTTTTTTTCTAGGATGGTATGAAACAAGAAGTTCATAATTTTGTGGCTGAATGTGATTTGTGTTAATGCAACAAGGAAGAAACAGTGAAATATCCCAGCACACTACAATCGCTTCCGATTCCACTTGGTATTTGGCAGGATATCTCTATGGATTTTATTGTAGGCTTACCTAAATCAGGCAATAAATTAGTCATCATGGTGGTAGTTGATCGTATTTCCAAGTATTCTCATTTATGTGCTCTTCAACACCCATTTAGAACATCCACTGTGGCTGAACTTTTCATGGATCAAGTCTTCAAGATTCATGTAATGCCACATTCTATTCTTTCTGATTGCGACCCAACTTTCACCAGCATTTTTTTGTAAGAACTGGTCAAGCTACAAGGCACCCAATTGCATCTTAGCACAACTTATTATCCCCAGAATGATGGTCAAACTGAAGTTGTCAACAAGTGTTTGGAAACATATTTGAGGTGTTTTTCATTGGAAAGGCTAAATCAGCGGACTCAATGCTTACCACTACTTGAATGGTGGTACAACACTTTGTACCATACATCTACCCGCATGAATCCTTTTAAAGTGGTATATGGAAAAAATCCACCTTCAAATCTCTCATATTTTGCAGGTGTTTCGAAGGTCTAGGCAGTTGAACAAATGCTTATAGTTCGAGAGGCTATTCTCCATACCCTCAAAGATAATTTGGTCATGGCCCATAATCGCATGATGCAATATATAGATCAATGTCGCTGTGAATGTCAACTTGCAGAAGGGGATCAGGTGTTTCTTCAACCTCAACCTTACAAGCAAAATTCCCTCATGGATGACCATTGTCAGAAACTGGCGCCCAAATTTTATGGCCCTTATACCGTTCTCAAACATGTGGGACAGGTGGCCTATCAATTATCTTTTCCCATTCATTCTAAGCTCCATCCTGTTTTTCATATTTCATGCTTAAAGAAGGTGATTAGAACTAAGTGCCAAACTCAAACTAACCTTCCCAAGTTGGACGAAGAAGGCTCCATTTTTCTACATCCACAAGCAGTTTTGGACCAGCGTGAGCATCGTCTGCATCAACGAACCATCAAGGAAAAGTTATTCCACCGGAAAGATACAACTCCAACAGATGCCACTTGGGAACCAACTACCATTCTGCAACAATTTCCACATCTCAAGCCTTGAGGACAATGATGTTTTTAAGGGGGAGGACATGTTAGGTATCTAACCCATCACATAGGTAGAATAATATATTTCCATGTAATAAAGGTCAATATTAATAAGGCCTAAAAATAAGGACAAATAAGTCCAATGTAAGAAGATGTAATAGAAGCTTTTGCTTCTAGAAGGACCTTCCTCTAGATGGTTCTTTTGATAGACATATTTAGTATAAATAAGAGTCGAGGGTATGAGAAATTTTGTTTGGGATATTATTTTAATAGAGCTATTCTCTGAAGGAGGTTGCCCCCTCGAAGAGGGGGTGAACATTGCTCTCAATAATCAAAATGCTCTTTCTGGTGTTATTATGGTATCATTTTGGTATTATTGTGGTGTTGTTTTGGTTATATTGTTGTTCATTTGTCATTTCTAGCTAATTATTTCTGTTATGCATACTATTTTATATCTAGAATATTAGAGAATCTCATGAAACAAATTTTAGTGAAATCATAATTTTTTATTATTTAAATTGCATTTTTGAATGTATAACCCAACTACTACACATATATTTTGAAAATAATTAGATTACAATTATCTCCTTAACCATAATTTTCTCTTTATACAGCTACCATAGCAACATCTTATATATATATATATATATATATATAGATACATCATGGAACGTGACCTAACACAAACATATCCAAATCTTATTGGACTATCCCTTTTATCCAAGGGAAAATCCATACTGGTCCATCACCCGATAGTTATTTTCTTAAAATTATTATGCAAGCACATACAAAGAGATCCATCATGAAGCATATGCATATATACTTAAAGAAAAGAAATCTAGGTAAGCTTTTTTTATAAATTTTTATTTATTTTTATTTTTTATTAGACTATTTTAAGTAATTTTCATAAATTAAAATCACTTTTATAAAGTTGGAAAAGAAATCTAGGTAAGTTTTTTTATAAATTTTTATTTTATTTTTATTTTTTATTAGATTATTTTGAGTAATTTTCAGAAATTAAAATCACTTTTATAAAGTTGGATTGGATTTATTAGAGGTAGTCCAAAGTTTTCATTTTTTTGAGTTTTTAACATATTTTCTTATCAATTTTCACTGAAATCTAGCTAAAAATTGAGTGATTAAGTGTGTATAATTCAAGTGTTCCCAGAGTTTTTCAGGGTGCTAAGTTTATTTATACATTCAAAAATACAATTTAAACAACAAAAAAAATAGTGATTTTACTAAAATCTATTCAAAAATTAAAAAAATCCAATGTTTAAAGAAATATGTTTAATTAGTTTTCAGAATTTTTTTTTTTTACATACTTCATAATAAGATTCTTTGAAATTATAAATATGAGATAATTTTTCTTGAAATACTATTAAATACAAATTTTATTAGCAAATACAAAAAATATGTTCACTAAAATAATATTGAAACTTTATACAACTTAAAACTTTAGAAAACTTAAATAATGTAATGTCAATTTAATGCATTAAAAATTTTCTTAAAGAAAAGTATATTTTCATTTTCTGTTTATTATTAATTTAGTCTTCTTTATTATTAAATTAAATATTTCTTTTGTTATTAGTAAATTAATCTTCTTTATTATTAAATTAAAGATTTCTTTTTTCTTCTAATATTAATGGATGATCCAATTGTAAAGTCCTCAGATTTACTCTTTCTTAATATTGTATCCAAGATAGCACAGTAGGATCCTATGTCTTCTCATTATGCATGCCCGAGTATCTCTGGACTTGATTTTCATTTCCTCCATGTTAGGGAAATAATGTCCAAATAAATGAAATTGTTTGGGTGTCCAAAGAGGTTACGAAAATGTTTAGATTTTCATTCTCCTAAAATGTATATATGATTTGTTTATAAATGAACAAAGATCGAGACGCCAAGTGTGTGCATGAGAAATTAAACTAACAAGTATCTCTTCCTCCATGTATGTTGTGAGCAATTAAAATCACAAGTGTCTCTTTCTCCATGTATGTTGGGTATTTGTATTTTTGTATCAAAGTTCCGGTGTAACTTTCCCACCGCTATAACAACAAATGAAGTACAATTTTTTATTATTTGCGTTAGGATAAATAATCATCACACATAATAGATGGTAATGCATAAAAAAAACATGACATCAAAATTAAAAGCATTACAAACAACACACCATCGAAATCAATAACGACACAAGTCAACACATTAACATAAATGATAGTGATACATGAACAATACATAAACAACAACTAAATCAAGAATCATTATAATTAATAACTTCACTTAATAACACATCATCATAATAATTAATGACACAATAAACACATCAAGATCGCCTGAAGAGAAATACCAATAAGTGATTAACCATGCCACTAAATAATGATGAGTTACCCACCCAACCTACCCTGGAAGGTTAGGATTTCCAGGACACATAAGAAACACTCAAGACCAGGATTCATCTGATTGATTTTGACCATTTAAAATCTTAGAAATGGCAACTGTTATGAGGAACAAGGAGGTGTCTAGATCCCCTTATCCAATCAAGACAAAATCAACTAGATCTATCAATCAATCCTAATAATCAAGTAATCATAACGCATAGTAAATACTAATTCTATTGTTCATGAAAGGTAACCTAATCACATAATAATTCATACATCATATTTATTCAATGGTGCAAGGTAATGTAGTTGTTGTATCGATCATATGTCAACATTAATTCATGGCACAAGGTAATCTAATTAAAACTAGTCATAAATCGCAATAATTTCATGACACAAGAAAAATCTATTTTATATTAAACAACGCAAGAGAATATAACGCTTAATTAATCATACAACAACATAATTTAAAGCGTAAGTAGAATCAACTTATAAAATTTTATAAGGCGCAAGAGATTAAAAAAGATTAATCAACCACATAACAACAATAATTTAAAGCGCAAGTGAAATCAACTTTATTTTATATGGCGCAAGAGATTAAAAAGCTTAAGAAACCACATAACAACAATATTTAAAGCACAAGTGGAAGCAACTTTATTTTATATGGCGCAAGAGATAAAAAAAAATTTAATCAACGATATAACAACAATATTTAAAGGCGCACAGGATTTTCTTCCAAACCTCCTCATTTTTCAAGCAACAAGATGTGTAAGGGAGCAAAAGGATACTTCATAAAGATAAATAAGTCAAGAGCCCACTAAAAGAATATTCCAATAGGGAACCAAAGACAACTGCTCATTACCATACATAATGTATTAAAAATAAATGTATAACTACTAGCCGAGTACCATGATCTTTTCATGAGCGACTGACTACTTAAACCCTCCATTGAGATAGTCTTAAAATTATCCAAGTAGTCACCTGCAATATTACATACATTATCTATACATCACATTGCGTAAGGACCGGGGTAGCTCTTTGCTTGATCATTAAATTGGTTACACTAGACAACCATGTTATTTTATTTAAAGAAAAGTTAACCTCTTAAACACCTAGGCAGGGATTTATTTCAGGATTAAATGATTTATTTCTCCTTCTTGTTAAGTGAAATCCTACTCGGGTGAACTATGATTACTCAAGGCGTCAAATACAAGCTCAAACTGGTTTAGTTTATGCTATCAGTTAGACATAAGGATAAATAATCCTTGCGGAAGAGGATCAATCGGTAGGACGTATTCTACCCGGACGACACTCTTATCGAAAGGAAACTCAAGCGATTCGCCAGAGTCAGAATGCGTCCAAGGTTCCAGGTAATGACCCCGCTAATGCTGACAGGTGTCGCCAATATTAAACATTTACGGAAGGGTCCAAATGAGCGGTTATCGAAATTAAGGGATGACGACATTTGGAAAAACCTGCGCAGACTTCGCTAGGGTTTACTATTTCTCACCCAGCCGAGATACGCAAATCCCGTGACCATTCTTAGCAATCAGGAATGTTAGATAGATCGATTTAAAATTGGAGTGGAAGGTGTTGCATCGAATAAAGGGAGGGTAGAGGCCAACGCTCTGCGAGCAAAGAGAGCTTTATGCTGCCATACAGGACGTCGACGAAGACACGTCCCCACATAGAACTTTGATGGGCGATAATGGATTGTAAGGTAAAGAAATAGGACGTAGGGCCAACGAAAATATGAGGCAGTCGCAGAGGTAAACGACAACATCCCAAGAGACCTGGAAGTAAAAGAAGCTCAAATTTTGTCTGAGTAACGAAGTCCCTGGATATCGCGTTCAAAGATATTGACACACCAGAGATTGAAACGGTAAAGCTGGGGAGAACTAGAATTGAAGGTTTGATTAGTCGGAGGGTTTTCAATGCAAGGGTATGATTGTGGGTTCTTAAATACCTATTTCGGCCCTTAGGAGAAAAGGAATCCAGACATCGACTAACTACCCTACCCAAAACGCATGACATAATAGAGAACCAAGTAAAGAAATATGGAAGGATACAATTCTAGATTCAACTCCTCTTCTGGTGTTGGATGTTCTTGAAGCCCATCCATTTTTGGGCTTTCCATGTTTGCGTTTCGATATTCCACATTGTTCTCTTTCCTAGACTCCACTAAATTAGTAGAGCACTCAAAACATGGATCATTAGACACAACATTGTTTTCATTATGTCCATTCGTTTGCTGGAAACTCTAATTTTTGTCTACATCCCGATCTGCAGATTCTCCATGTATTAACATATCATAAGAAATGTATACCACTCCATCCATCTGTGCAGTGCAAAATCCACCACAAGAATTCTATTGACCCGGTGATGCTCCTCTAAAATGTGGGATCTATTAAACACAAAAAATGATCAGAACGCCATTGAAACGCTCATTGGATACCCAAAAAGGACACACAGTCGCCCACAATGCATAGGAAAATCTGAGCATATTCCAAGCTGGAAGGGTTGGCGACATTGCAGAAATAAGAGATAAGGAGAGAAGAACCCCTCTGCCCTCTAAAATGAAATATCATCTCACCAGCTCCCAATTGGGTCCTCTATATTTAGTGGGTGCTTCTACCCCACACAGTCAAATGTATAAAAAGAAAACTTACCCTCATTACCCTGGATGGGAAAGAGGACCAATTGTGAAAGCTGGTTATTTCTTAAATAACTAACCATAAAGCTTCCTGACGAATCTAAAGCTTCCCGATGAATCTAAAACAGAATTACAATCACAATTATGGCAAATTTTGAGACTGCTATATTAGAATTAAGGTCTTAACACAATTATAATTACAAAATCAAATGAAAATCCCTGGATGGGAAAGAGGACCAATTGTGAAAGCTGGTTATTTCTTAAATAACTAACCATAAAGCTTCCTGACGAATCTAAAGCTTCCCGATGAATCTAAAACAGAATTACAATCACAATTATGGCAAATTTTGAGACTGCTATATTAGAATTAAGGTCTTAACACAATTATAATTACAAAATCAAATGAAAATRCCGTAACTGAAGGCGAAGAGTTAGAAGTTGATCTTTTGTGCATGTGCGCCTTCCTTMCTGCCACTCGCTAACCGTGGAGGCTTCACCGGTACCTTCCAGCCAACGTTAGGGTTAATATTCTTCCCCATTAGCTCATTGAGCTACAAAGGGGCCGCTAGCAAGGAGAATTTCCTTAGTGACACCTTGCCATTTTCACATTTAATTATTTTTAAATAATTAATTAGTTATTATKCCCCCCATACACTTATCACCCTTTCACTTTGTTGCACAAGTAAATCCACAATTTATTTTAATTAAAAGTCAATTTCCCTCACCCATCCTAAAAGCTCCTAAAATCATTCATGATTCATTTCTATGGGTGCCCATTCCTCTAGCTTTATTCCATTTTACTTTAAATTCCAATTTGGTAATTACTTGCACAAGTGTATTAAATCACTCTTTTAGATTTATTTTATTTTCTTGATTTCTTAAATTGATTTATTTTATCCCCACATTATTTAATTTATAAAATTAGTTTTTTTTTTTGTCTTCTCACCAACTTAGACTTAGGCTTAATTAAATTTGTATTTGCAAAGGCTTAGACTCTTAGGGATTATGATTAACAAATTAATTAATTAATTAATCAATTAATTAATTCGACAGTTCTCAAGATTTTACAAAGTTTAACATTCACTCAAAGTTTTCTAGGCCACCTAGATTCATTGACTCAATTTTTAAATTACACGACGTGCCCTTCAAGACACACTCTGTGCTCCAAGGGTGCCACTCGCCTTGATTCAAATTTTTAAATTTCACGACGTGCCCTTCAAGACACTCTCCATGCAAGGATGCCACTTGCCTTTGACTGGTTTTGGTAGTTGTCCAACCCCTAGAGTTAGCACTCCATTCGAGAGACCTTGTGAGAGACTAAGGGATTATAAGGAATAAGTGTTATAAATAATAGATGTGCTTGTTTAACCATAGACAATATAGAAATATTTCCACCCAACTATAGGACGAAGCCACCCCTGAGCACCTTAACCTTGACAGAGAATGATTCTGGAAGCAAACCCTAGGCCTAATAGCCAATCAATGTATCATACCTCTCTCCGAAGCTAGCACACAAGGCAGAAAGTACAAACCATAACCAATAAAAAGTCTAAGCCTAAACCGAGAATACAGGTTGTAGTAGCTGCAGCTGCAGCTACTCTCTAGACTTGCTCACTTACTCAGTTTCTACAGTGCACACTCTTACATTTCTGTAGTTGTGAGTTGTGTCCTTAAAATTATCTCTGGCGTCCTATATTTATTTTGTTTCTCCTTAGCTGTCTGGGCCAACTTCTCATTCTGGAGCCTAAACAATCAATATTAAATATTTCGTTTAGTCGACTTGTCTTCTAGGGTTATGTCCAATTCTTTAGGGTTTCCTCTTGCTTCCCAGAATATTCTATTCTTGACGGGGTTACATGTGGAGGTTAATACCTCCCACAACTACCATAATATCAACACTTAGTCCTACCTAGGGAAGTATTGAAAGTAATGATCTTGAGCACAAACATACCATTCAATTAGTAGCATCATCATAACCATATAGGATATCTCATGATTAGATCACAAGAACCATCATCATTGTCAGTATCATCTGACAGCATCAACTACATCATCTCTGGAATCCATACCCCATCTGAGTAATCACGCATGATACTGAATAAGTGTATCACTCCATAGAGTGATACAAGAACCATTCTTCTAATCCAGACATATGTCCTAGAAGAATAATTATTCCAACAAATGCTAGATGCCAGACCATGGACTACAAGGACTATTCTTCTAATCCAGACATACATCCTAGAAGAATAAATGTCCTAGACCATTTTTCTCCTGGAGAATGTCTTTCCACTAGAAGACTAACTATCCATCTAAATGATAATCATTTTCAACACTACTGATAGTCTACATGACAATTAGAATAATGTCATTCAATAGAACACAATTGTGTTTATCCATAATAGTAAACAACTACTATTGAGTGGTACACTACCACACCAAGTAGCACAGGACTACTTAATCAGTTACACATAGCCACAACCAGTGGAGCACATCCACCACAATAACATACATCTATTTTCCAGAGACATATAGTCTCCATAACAATCATATAATTTGATATCAACCTGCACATAAACAATTTCATGATATAAACTGAGTCATTTGGGCCATTCTTCTACTCACATCTTTGAGATCTGGAAGAGAATATTCCCTCGGAAATTAAAACATCAGGCATGGGATATCTATACTATTCTTCTCAAGTATCGAAGAATAATTGTCCTTGATTTTTTAGCCTGGACCATTCACCTAACAGGGCCATTCCTCTGGCACTAGTCATAGTGCAACATGAAGAGAATGAGTCTTCCATAGGGAATGCATGTACATGATTGCTAAACCTGGACCATTCACCTAATTGGGCCATTCCTTCGGCACTAAACATAGTGCAACCTAGATTTGATCAATCATTGTTACAATTTATCGCTGCAATATTTCAAATTTTTACTGCATATATTTCTTACAATTAATTTCATAACTCTTGTTGATTAATTTATTGTCTCAACATCTGTCTAGTGTGACCGTGGAAAGACACCCACTTCGCCTTTGCGGGTAAATGTTAAATATGGTAAAAACTTATGACTACAACAATTGAATTTCTGAAATTTCATTATTTTTTTTATGTTATTACTGCAACATTTCATTTTCTTAATGTTACAGGTGAATTTCATAACTTTTATTGATTGATTTATTCTGTCAACATCTGTCCATGGTGACCATGGTAGAAAATCACCCGCTAAATCTCTCCAGGGTGGTCGTGGAAAGGAACCCACTGTGACTCAGCAGGTAAATGTTAAATACAATAACAACTTATGACTACAACAACTAAATTTCTGAAATTTCATTAATTTGTTTCTGATACTACTCCAATATTTCATTTTTTAAATGTTATAGGTGAATTTCATAACTTTTGTTGATTGATTTATTGTGTCAACTTCTATTCAGGGTGACCGTGTCTGAGTATCATCAGCTATATCTGTCCAAGGTGTTCATGGAAAGGCACCTGCAGTACCTCACCAGGTAAATGTTAAATACAGTAACAACTTATGACTACAACAACTAAATTTCTAAAATTTTGTTATTGTTTTTCTGATATTACTGCAATATTTCATTTTTTTAATGTTAGAGTTGAATTTCATAACTTTTGTTGTTTGATTTATTGTGTCAACATCTTTCCAGGGTGACCGTGTCCGAAAATCCCCCTTTACATCTATCCAGGGTGACCGTGGAAAGGCATCTGCAGTGCCTCATCAAGTAAATGTTAAATACAGTAACAACTTATGACTACAACAACTAAATTTCCCAATTGTTAAAGTTCGTCTCATTAATTTTATTTATCAATGTATTGTGGCATGGTCAACGTGGGAAGGTTCCAACAGAGGATATTGATGAGGATGAAATATTTTATTCGACAAACCCAATGACAACTGTAATGAAGGCCTTGAAGAAGGCTAACATAGAATATCTAGGTTTGATTAGAAAACGACCCCTGACACAGGAGGACAAGGAAAGAATTGTAGAGCTACAAACTACAATAAATAATTTTGGGGTAAGTAGCATCTTCAAATACTTTTATTAGCTATGAGAATTTCATATCCGTTTTTTAGTTTTATATTTTGTATATGATATGATAAAGAAAAGTTTTCCATTTGTAGGAGTTTTTAAACCCCGTGCGCAGGGAACCTATTGATCCTGCAACTGCTATAGGTAGAAGTGATGGCCCAATGCAAAAAAAGGTCGACATAGCAAAGTGAAAGTGAGGATTTTTTATACTCCCGAGGTTCCCCTCGAATCCATGGATGAGTGGGGTGATTTTGACCAGCATGACATGACAGAGCATGATGAGTCGGAGCCTGGGACTCCACATGATGACTCCAGAGAGGAACATAGTGTAGGTGCATAGGATACTATTTTGCATGTATAAGAACGAATTAAAATAACTAGATCAGTAGATGTCACCTTTCTGGTGGATGACACATGTGTTCCGATAAAGATTCAGAAGATTGCATGTAATTGTCCCATTAATTGATTCATTTTTTTCATGAAATGTAAATGGACATTTGTTGAGATTATTATAAATTAATGGATAACACGTTTCTGCAGGAAACAATGTTTTCTATAGAAACTTACATGACAAAGAATTGGAGCTGTTTGGCCCCACCATTCGCACACGGTGGAATGGCCAAGATAGAAAAAAGAAATATAATTTAATAGATCACATGCTAAACTTGTTTGGCAACACTTTCAACAATAAATTGGTTACAAAGATAGCCGACGAGAATTTAAAATACACCAAGGCCGAGTATAGGGATAAATTGCAAATAGACCTCAAGCACAAGCACCCTCCCATGGTTCCCAAGAAAGCGTGGAAGGTGCTAATAGAGGATGCAAAGGAGAAATTGTTTAAAAAGAAAGGACAAAAACCATGAGTTGGTCAAGAAAGGTACAACACATGTCATATTATCAGTGAAATATGAGCATTTATGTTTTTCTTTCCTGTTTTCAGTAACAATTCCGATATCTAATTTTTTTCAAAAATTCCATATGTAGTCTATCGGACACATCCAAAGCAACAAATTCCAGAGTGGAAAAACACGGCCAACATAAACTAGGCCAGAGTGGCTATGGAAAACTCAAAGCCCGAATAGTAAGATTTAAATCATTAACTTTGGTTAATATTTATTTAACAATAGCGAACAAATATATGGTTTTTTTTATTGGTATTTTTAATGGTGTTATGCATTGCAGTTAAATATGTTCGAGACTGTATTCACCGAAGAGGACCTGAAGTTTGGTTACAAGCATGGTTTTAAAAGTGTGATTGAATATAGAAAAGATTGGGCCAGACTCCTATCTCCCCAGCCACGTAGGTAAATCAAATGAATAAGGAAAACACAGTAGCATGCTTGTAAAGTCTATTCATATTTTATTACATCACCCTTAACTAAGTATTTATGTTTGTTTTCAAGAAAGAGTGCTACCATAGTAGTCAATCAAGCAGTATTCAACAAACACCGCGTCATACAAGGGTCCACATGTCTATTAGAAAAACAGGACCGTGGAGCAATAAAATAAAACAGATGCGGAAACAAAATAGAGAAGATACACAATACAAGAGAGACACAGATTTACGTGGTTCACCCAGTGTGGGCTACGTCCACCAGAGAAATTGCCAGGTTCTTCCTTTATTATTATCTAGCAAATGAAGGGATACAACCTACAACAAAACCCGTTGTAGCTTCCTCTTCTTTCTCTCATAGTCTCCTATCTCAGAATACAATATTCGCCATCAACCATAGCCACAATACATTTCCCTCATAAAAGAGTGTTTCCTTCTAGGGAAAAAAACCCTAACATAATTTCTATCGTTAGATTTGTGACCTTATAATGAACGGTCCAGATTTACAATGAAATTACAATATACTTTTACAAGGCAATTTTTCCTTCAGGGGACGCTGGGGGCCCGCTTTCCCCTAGACCCCCCAGCCAGGGGGATAGCCTCCCCTGGACCCCGCAGAGGAGGTACCCCCCCTCTGCACTCCCCCGCGTGGAAGAGTGTACATACTTCTGGGGTGTAAATACTTCATGGGGTATAAACACAACTGAAAGTAAAAGACCTCTCAATCAGGAATATAATCAGGCTCCACAACCAACAATATCCCACTTGGAGACTGATCTCAACAACTCCACCACTGTTGTATATGTTGGACTCTGAACCTTCTTGGACCTAGAAAATTTCTCATCTTCATCTTCATTCTTGAAGATCAACTGAAACTGAGCGGGAACTCAGTTTCTCTCTGGTTACTCCCTTTGTTAACATGTCTGCAAGAGTCTAGCTACTGTGTATCTTTTCCAACTTCAAATGTCCATCTTCCAAGGCGGATCGTATGAAGTGGTACCTCAAATGTATATGCTTAGTCTTTGAATGGAAGGATGAGTTCTTTGCAAGATGAATTGCACTCTCACTGTCACAGTACAACCTACTATTCTCCTGCTTCTTTCCCAATTCCTCCTTAAGCCTTTGTAACCAAATCATCTCTTTACTAGCCTCTGTAGCAGCAACATACTCTGCCTCTATTATTGAAAGTGCAACAACCTTTTGTAGTTTTGAAATCCAGCTTGCTGTTGTTCCACCTATAGTAAAAACATACCCTGTGGTGCTCCTCCTGCTGTCTTTATCACCTGCCATATCTGAATCAACATATCCTTGTAGAAAAGTGTCTGAACCTCCAAAACATAATGCATGAGTAGTAGTACCTCTCAAATACCCGAGAATCCACTTTACTGCCTCCCAATGTTCTTTACCTGGATTGTT
>SNQJ01S0200548.1:15588-32564 GCA_010110895.2 Picea sitchensis | reverse complement strand
GCTCATAATAAAAGGTCAAATCTTTGCTTGTGCTTCTACATATTGAATATATTGTGATCTCCATGTGTTGATGAATCTTGTATGCACTTAATAACTCAATAAATCAGTAGTAGTTAGTGATTCCAAGAAAGAATTTGGCTTGGGATCATTACAAGGAGAGATTCCACAGGTGCCACATCAAGGATGCCAAGAAAGTTAAAAGGGCATGTGACAAGTTGAATCAGTTCCATCCAGAGCCAATGAGTCCTTCGACTCGATGACTTGAACGATCCTAGACTGGGAGGTCGTGCCAATCCAAAAGGAGAGAAAGCAGGAAGGGGAGGGGATTGTCACCAACCAACATATGCATCAATGTGTAAACCAAAAACTCAAGCATGCATCATAATCAACCAAGATCATGTACCAAGTATATGCCTCAAGTATATTCTAATATCACAAAGACAAGCCTCTAACAATGAACCATAACAACCATATACAATGTACCAAGGATAAGTCTCAAGCATTACACCAAAGAATCAACCTCAACCATATGCAACCATAAACCAAAATGGGCTTCCAAGATATGCCTTAAGCATGTGCCATAACATATTCCATGAAACAAGTCTAATGAAATATCACATCAACCATGTATCAAACCCTCACTGTTATGCAGCCTCAGCTTATACCAATATCTTCAAAAATAAAACTCAACCAAACTTCCTCAAACATGTACCATATGACATGATTCACACATGTACCACAATATATGCCATAAACCATGTACTAAACAAGTACCAAAACTCTCAATATGTGTATCAAGCATAAACCATAATCTCCAAAATATCACCAACTCATGCCACCAATATGAGTCATAACATTACCAAGATATAAACCTATAAACTTACACAATGACATACCTCATAACCTGTGACAACCCTGCTACATAATCGACATACCTTGTTGCAACCCGGAACAAGCATCCCCTTTACTTTACATCATCCTTGCTACCTCATATTAGCCAATAGATCAAGTGTTTACTAGATAGATATTCAATGAACTTTTGTGTAAGAATGATAGACTCTTGATGTTTATTTATACTCTTCCATTTAACTAATTTTCAACCACTTTACCCTTAATTTATTTCATGTTGTAACCACTTTACCCTTAACTAATTTCTTGTTACAATTGTTTTACCCTTTTTCCTAATTTTAGGGTAACAATGTTTTTACCCTTTTTCCTAATTTTAGGGTCCTAATTGTTTTACCTATTTTTCCTAATTTTAGGGTCATAATTGTTTTACCCTTTTTATTAATTTTAGGGTCATAATTGTTTACCCTTTTCCCTCATTTTAAGGTCATAATTGTTTTTTTCCTTTTAAGGCAACTCAAGACGCTCATAATGGCTTCAGCGGATAGAGAAAGGACAAAAAATCAAAGTTCCCAAAACTCAGTGAAAATAAAATTATCGTGAAGAGAACGTCGCAAGATTTCTAACCACGCAAATGGCTCGTCAAATGGAGTTATGAATCGAAAGATATTTGTGGTCAAAGTTTTGGTCAACCTAGCTGAGTCAGCAGGGATGAGTCAGCATCTATACTATTGATGTTAGCATCAGTACGGATGATATCATCATCCATAAAAAATATGTGGCAAGCACTGAGGGAGACATGTGTCATGATGATGTCAACATGACATTATCATGATGACATGGCAACACCAGAGGCTGCCACATGTCACTCGTTTTTGGAATTTTTAGGTCGACATGTGAACCAATGAAAACATGCCACATGGAAGTTCGTACAAGACACATGGAATCTGTACACTACGTGGCAGGATGACGTGGCATCCATACAACACGTGGCAGTGGGAAAATTCTCAATGATGCCCAACAACCGATAATTTAAAATATATATATATATTAATAGCCCGTCAAATCTGGCAGAGGTTATGCCAAATTGGTGGTATATTCCACCACTTGCCATTTTAGTAGCATATCTGCTAAACTTAGCCGCCTCCGCCAAAATTGTTGTAACCAAATACTAAATGGGGAGACCCGCGGGTTCGACCCCGGGACCTCCTCCAACCTATGCCTTAATATAGCATATGTCCGTCGATTCGTCCAATGGCCCATTAATGCTAAATTGCCACATTTTATTATTTAAAGAAGATTATGCCAGTGTACGAGGGGAGAACCAAGGGCGTGGTCATATGGAATTGGCATGAATTTTGATATTGGCACAAATTTTGAGACAAAGTCTAGTCATTAGTTGCAAGGACAGGCAAGAAAACCGAGGCGAGATGTTTCTTGTGTCTGAAAGTGCCAGACTCGGATCAAGGCGTGGAGATAATCATTTTTAGGTAATTCGATGCCACGAACGCAGTGCTGATGTTTGTTTTCTTATCTTAGAAAATATTCTATATCCTAAATCCAAAATAAGGTATACTTATGTGTTTTTCCCAATCCTTTTGTGGAGTTAATAGAAAAAATTCCTACCCATTTGAGAGCAGGACCCGGAGATGTAGTCCACCAATGAAGAACTCTGTTATCATTTTTTTGCGTTCATATTGCATGCTTATGTTTCTTTACTTTTGAGATTTTCCTTATTTATAGTGTATTTTAGTTTATGCTCATTTAATACAATTATTTAATAAGTCACCACACGAAAAGATCGTGGATCACACATCTCGGGGGTCTCAGGGAAAGAATTTTTCCCTCGGTATGGTTGGGACGAAATCAGTTGGCACCATGAGAGTTGGAAATGGCAAGGAACTAGATCTGAAACATAATTTCAACTGTTAAAGTAAGCAACCTGATCAAGGAAAACATTTTTTTTCTTCCACTGGATAGAAATGAAAAATAATATTAATAATAACAAATAACCTTGTTTTGTCATTCTGATTGGGTGGAATTTTTGGCAATGTAAATCCTTGACCTTGTATAATGTATTTAGTTATGAAATGACTTATGTTGTTATTTGATGTTTGATTTATATACGTATGTTTCTTTTATTGGAATGAAATATTTAATAGCATGGTTATGTATATGAAGAAATTTGTTGTAGTAAGTTTTAATTTACAGTGATTAAAAGGATGGCCAAGAGTCTCTAAACATTGCTTGACGAATTGATGGAAACATTCTTTTGGTTAGGTATGTGTTTTATCACCATTGTTATCAAATTATAATTTAGTTATCATGTGGTTCTCTCTCTCTCTCTCTCTCTCTCTCTCTCTCTCTCTCTCTATATATATATATATATTGGTTATGAGCCCACACAACTCAGGGGTCTCAGGGAAAGAATTTTTCTCTGAGTATGGTTGGGACAAAACCGATTGGCACTATGAGAGTTGGCAATGGAAAGGAACTAGATGTGAAGCATAATTTCAATTGTTAAAGTAAGCAACTTGATCAGGGAAAACATTTTTTTTCCACTAGCTAGAAATGAAAAATAATATTAATAATAATAAATAACCTTATTTTATCATTCTGATTGGGTGGCATCTATAAATCTGTGAGATAGCATAATGTAATGTATTTAGTTATGAAATGATTTATCTTGTTATTTGATCATTAATTTATATAAGCATGTTTCTTTTATTGGAATGAAAGATTTAATAGCATGGTTATGTATATGAATAAATTTGTTGGAGTAAGTTTTAATCTACAACAATTAAAACGATTGGCAAGAGTCTCTAAACATTGCTTGATGAATTGATGGAAGCATTCTTTTAGTTAAGTATATGTTTTATCACCATTGTTATCAAATTCTAATTTAGTTATCATGCAGTTCTATATATATATATATATATATATATATATATATATAAACATTCTTCTGGTTTAAGTATATGTTTCATCACCATTATTATCAAATTCTAATTTAGTTATCATGTGGTTCTTAATTTTATATATATATATAATTGAGTTAACCTGGAAATTAGCAAAAGAACCCAATGTTTGTTTTATATCGTTGGGCATTGGGCGTTTTTAAAACATAACCATAGGGCGATTTGGAATGCTGGACATTTTTTAAACATGTTGACTGTGAATGTTGGGCATTTCTAAAACATGCCCATAGGTTGAGTGTGAATATTGGGCGTTTTTAAAACAAGCCCATAAATTGATTGTGAATGATGGGTGTTTTTAAAGCATACCCCATGTCATAAAAATGTTGTGGTTGTATGGTTATGTGGTATCCATTCTAAATATGTAGTATTGGATAACCACTTGTTGCTATTTTTGTTTTCAATCTGAATCTGATTTCATTTTTTTTTGTTTCATTTATGTTTTGGACATATCCTGTGACCATCACAATCCATGAGAACAAATTTCATTCAGTATTTTGTCACATGTTTGGCATGCATCTCCAAAGCAACCAACTTGGCATACATGATGACAATTTAATAGCCAAATAAACATCAGGTTCGAACCCAATTTCTACCATGTGTCCATGGATGCATTTTCTTTATGCCAAGGCTCTTTCCTTGATAAAAATATATAAATCCTGCACTCAAGACTACAATGGGTAGTAAAGTTTCCTACAACGCATAGCTGGATGAAAAGGTTTAAAACGTGTAATGTCTCCTCCAATGTCACTGGAATTTTATGTATATTTTTTTGGTTTTTATATGGAGTTTTCTGGTTGGGCTTGTCATGGTTATTAATTGAAGCTTACAACTTGTAATAAAATAAAATAGGTGAGAGCATTATGTATAACAATATCAATACGAAAAGGTGAAAAGCAATTGTTCATATATATATATAGTTAGTGGAGCTTGTGTTTTGAATCTTGAATAGTATGTCTATTACTATGTTTGGTATATGTGAGAGGTTATATACAAAGGCGATGTCATTTATTTATTATTTTCATAAAATGTGTTGTTTTTGTTCGCAGAGCAAATTGAAGTTCATAAGGTATAAGCAACATAAAACCATAATAAATTTTAGAAAGGTGATGCCTTCTAGACATGTTTTCTCTATTGTAGCTGCTTTGAGTAATGTTGAGATATCTATACCTTGGAAAGTTTTTATTTTTAATTTTTTAATTTTTATGATAAATATGAAGTGCATGATAAGCTCCAAGACACTATTTTGTACAACTATTTGTCTCGGTGGAATAAGTATAAATATTCAACCCATCAATCGATTTAAAATAATAATAATAGAATTAAATAAAAAATTATATGGTTAGATTTGTTTGACAAATGTAGTGTTAGGTTTCTTACAATTCAATTCCAAGTCTTGTTGATTCCATAGCTCAAGATTCATTACTAAAGAGTATTCTATTTTCTTTTAAGGATTTGATTGGTTGTAGATTGAAGTGTGTTCCTTTCAATCATTTAATGATTTTCATGAGTGAGCCATTACAAGATTGGACCATTGAAGATCGAGATCTAATGTGTTGTATAAGCATAATAATGAGAAAATTTTCACTAATGAAAGATATTGATTTAGTTCTGAACAACATCTGAGAAGTCTTGCAATCCATTGTTAAGTTACAAACGTGTAGTGTTATTTCCATTGGTCATTCGATTTCATTTGGTTTAATCTTGTCAACATTCGAAATCCTGTTTGCTTTCATTTATTGAATGACATAACAAAACTCTAAAAGAAAATAAATATCCTATTGATAAAATATGAACCTGTCACAAAGCTTAGACTAAGTATCAATTAGATTAGTGGGTTAATATAGGTTGTACAATTAAAACACATTTCTTGTGAAGTGTTTGATAGTTTCTTGCTTGATTGTTACAGAATAAAGACATTGAAGATTAGGGATCTAACTTGCTACTCAACAAAATCACATGAAAATTTAAATGTATGAAATATTTTGATTCGTGGCCAATAGTAGTTGAATGAATCTTTTATTGAGTGAACTCTGTAATTATGTGATTTAGATTAGTTTCTCTTAATTTTAGTTCCAGTTTTGAAGTAGTTGTCAGCATAGGATAGGATAGTTTAAGCTCAAGTCCTACACATACTGTGACTGCATATTGCAATATTACAAGCCCTTGGTTGACATTAAATGTAATTAAAATTATCGCATATAATTTTCCCGACAGTACTAAAATAGAAGGAACTTGGTGCATGTTTCCTAAATTTCATGCTCTCAACAAAATAATTGTCAAGGATAAGTTCCTCATTCTATTCATTGAGGGTCTTTTGGATGAAATCGAGTGTGATCAATTATTTACCAAATTTGATATTTGTTCTGGCTATCACCAAATTTATATGAAGGAGGACAATATTCCCAAAACTATTTTTCACACTCATGAATACCATTACGAGTTCGTAGTGATTCCATTTGGCCTTTGCATTGCACCTTCTACCTTCCAGAGTCTCATGAACCACATATTTCAACCCTTTCTATGTCATTTTTTCCTCATCCTTTTTTATGACATCCTAGTCTACATTAAATATTGGTAGGCCCATGTCATCCATGTGGATCGGTTCTAACAATTTCTTTCGCATCATCAACTCTTTCCCAAGAGATACAAATGTTCCTTTGGTGTCTCTAAAGTATAATATTTGGGTCATATTTTTAATGATGATGGTTTATGAGTGGACCCAAATAAAATTAAAGAAATAAAGGATTGGCCACTTCTTATGAATATTACAAGTTTTCATTTTTATCATAAGGTACTACAATTTTTTTGTCAAGAAGTATGTAAATATTGTATCTCCCCTCACCGCCTTACTTAAGAAAAATGATTTGAGTTGGAATGATGCCATAGATCAAGCCTTACAAGATTTGAAGAATGCTATGTGTACAACCCTAATAATTTCTCTATCAGACTTCACTGAGACTTTTCTTTTGGAATGTGATGCCTCGGGTAAAGGCATCGAAGTAGTTATAAAGAAAGAAGGAAGACCATTGGCCTTTACCAAAAAACAACTCTATGAGAAACACTTGGTCAAATAAACCTATGAAAAATAAATTATGGCTATCTTTGATCATGTGTATATATAGTGTCCCTACCTACTTAGGAAATGTTTCCAAATCAAAACTGATCATCGCAACCTCAAATGCTTTCTAGAGCGAAGGATTTCATTCAAAAGAAACAGAATGGGGATATCGAAATGTTGGGAGATGATTATGACATTATTTATAAAAATGGAAAGGAGAATGAGGTATTTGATAATTTCTACAAAAATTATAAAGAGGAAGGGTCCTTCTCTTCAATATTCTTCATTGTAGTATATTGGTTGAATGAAGTCTATAAGGAATGATTCACAAATTCCAAGATTATATGCATGATCCAACAACTTCAACTGACACCCCACGCATATCATGGCTACACTTGACACATCGAAGAGAATCACTAAAGGGTGTATGTATTTTAGGAAAAAATCCACCTTTAAATCAATTGTGTTGGAATACTGAGAGGGTGGGGTTGAAACAATATGAGCACTTTTACCACATTTAACCACAATATGTTAACTTTATCAGCAATTCATCATCAATATATCATCAATGTATAATGACCATATAAACATAAGAAACATCACATCAACATCACATCATATACACAATACACCATAATTTACGTGGAAACCCAAATGGGAGAAACCCACAGAATGCTTTCTTGTATGTCAAAGAATACATTAATTAGAAGCACCAACTTCCCAATTCTCCAGCTACAACTCGAAGGAGGCTATGACCCCCTATTTACAAGCCCCAAATCCCTTTGTTCTTCAGAAGCAACTGGAAGGAGGCTACAACCCCCTTTCCTTTCCCCATCATGTCGCCCTAAAATACAAGTGTAGAACAATTGTCACTATCACAATCACTGCCACTTTCACTGTCAACTTATCACATCAACCTCAAACTAACCAACATGTTGAACCGGTCACTATCATTGATACTCAACCATATCCTCTCACATGGATCATATACCAAGGACACCTCTCAACTAGATGTCCAACATCACCAACAAATGCCTTGACCAAGCATTTACCAAACCATCAACCTGTACCCTACCAAGCATCAACCGTATACCACAACCTATATGAAAACACATGCATCAACCATGCACCAACACGTGCACAACAACAACTGCATCAACCATGCACCAACACGTCCACAACAACAACTGCATCAACCATGCACCAACACATATACGATGTACCTCACCATCAACCATGTAAATCAACCATCAACCATGTACATCAATAATCAATTTTGTACCAACATATGCATCAATTTATAAACCAAAACATCAAGCATGCATCATAATCAACCAAGATCATATACGAAGTATATGCCTCAAGTATATTCCAATATCGCAAAGATGTGCCTCTAAAAATGAACCATAACAACCATATACAATGTACCAAGGATATGTCTCAAGTATAACAACAAAGCATGAACCTCAACCATATGCAACCATAAACCAAAATGGGCTTCCAAGATGTGCCTTAAGCATGTGCCATACCATATTCCATGAAACAAGTCTAATGAACTATCACATCAACCATGTATCAAACCCTCATTGTTATGCAACCTCAACTTGTACCAATATCTTCAAAAATACAACTCAACCAAACTTCCACAAACATGTACCATATGACATGTTTCACACATGTACCACAATATATGCCATAAACCGTGTACTAAACAAGTACCAAAACTCTCATGATGTGCATCAAGAATAAACCATAATCTCCAAAATATCACCAACCCATGCCACCAATATGAGTCATAACATTACCAAGATATAACCCTATAAACTTACACAATGGCATACCTCATAACCTGTGACAACCTTGCTACATAATCATACCTTGTTGCAACCTAGAACAAACATCCCCTTTACTTTACATCATCCTTGCTACCTCATATTAGCCAATAGATCAAGTGTTCAATAGATAGATATTCAATGAACTTGTGTGTTAGAATGATAGACTCTTGATGTTTATTTATACTGTTCCATTTAAATGATTTTCAACCACTTTACCCTTAATTAATTTCATGTTGTAACCACTTTACCATTAATTAATTTCATGTTGTAACCACTTTACCCTTAAATAATTTCGTGTTACAATTGTTTTACCCTTTTTCCTAATTTAGGGTAATAATTGTTTTACCCTTTTTCCTAATTTTAGGGTCCTAACTGTTTTACCTTTTTTTCCTAATTTTAAGGTCATAATTGTTTTACCCTTTTTCCTAATTTTAGGGTCATAATTGTTTACCATTTTCCCTCATTTTAAGGCCATAATTGTTTTACCCTTTTTCCTCATCTTAGGTTCGTAATTGTTTTACCCTTTTTCTTAATTTTAGAGTCAACTTGTATTTTCTTGTTGCAACTACTTTACCCATAATTAGTAAACTCATAATTTCTTTATTACAACTACTTTACCCATAATTAACTTCTTGTTGCAACCACTTTGACTAGAAAAATTCTTGAAGAGTTTCTAGAGGCTTCTAGAATAATTAACGTCTTGTTGACCTTCTACGAGATTTTAGATTATTCTTGAGGGTCCTCCAATCTTTACAAAGTCATATCTCCTCAAACATAAGGATACATATGACGTACTACCTATCGCCAGAAATGAAATGAAGCGTATTATCCATATATAATAGTATACTTGCAAATACACTGACCTTCATTTATTTATGCCTCAATCAACTGTGGGTTCCATGACCATACCTTCGAGGCTACATGCAGACTTCATCAAATGCACCCAACACATATGATGACATCAACCACTCCATAAATGAAAACTAACTATCCATATATCCCAACCACATCTCTAGGGATTCTATACTTCTGCAAGGGTTGACATCAATCTCTAAGGATTGACATCAATGACAACCGACTGTCCAAACCAACTATCCAATAATCTCCCCCTTTCGCATTGATAGCAACACAAAAATTGATGGAAACACTGATGCTCGAACATTCATGCTCCCACTATGACCATTGCTCCTCATCAATGTTTCTCACTCTCCCCCTTTCACATCAATGGAAAAGGATATCTCTCCTTGGGGTTGCTCCCCCTATCTTCATGCATATGTTCTCTCTCTTTGTTTCGATTTCTTTTTTCTTTCTCTTCACATGCTTCTCTTCCTTATGTGACTTCCCTTGAAATTATACCTTCTCTGAACAATCCTTCTCTTTCTCTTCCTTTGACATCATGGGAAAAAGGATAATTCCCCCTTTTGGTGTTTCTCTCCATGTTTGTGTGCTTCTAATCTTCTATTTTGGATCTCCTTCTCTGATGATTTCTCTTCCCTTGACTTACCTGCTAGATGTCATGTAAATCAATGTAGGGCTACATGTAAGTGTTTCCTTTCCTATATTCCAGTACATGCTAAGTGTCCATTGGTGCTTCCTCTTGTAACTCTCTGATACATATAAAAAGAATTCAAAATTTCTTCACTTCAAATGATTTGTCATGACCATATTGTTCAAAAATGTCCCTCTGATGATATATATTTTGCTTAAGGTTTCTCTTTCCCTATTCTGTTGTGCCTTTCATTGCTTTCCTTTCTATGACCAACTAATTTCAATTGATTCCACTGATACATTGTTATGCATTTTCTCTGACCCATGTTTTATGTACCTTCTAATGATCTCATAAATCTCTATCCATATGTCATAAGATGTCCATAACTATGCTACTCAGTTGTCCACAATGTTGATCCATATATCATTGTACTATCATGAAGGATTCACAAATGAAATTGAATCAAATGTGTCCACTGATCTACTCTATCTGCAAATTGAACTATGCATGTCTGTAACAATCGATACTGAAGATATTTATGCCTGAAGGAATATAATCATAAACGTTTGCTTGTGTAACTACCAACATATATCTGTGTGAGAATAATACTTTTCAACTGATCAATTTGTCATTCTATACTTATTGTATCTTTCTTTACAAATACTTCAACCTTCTAGAAATATGGTTCTTTGATTTGTAGTAGCTATTGCACTGACTCCCCCTATTCAATATTCATATTCACTGAGAGTCTCCAAGCCTGGTGGCTCAAAACAATACCCACTCTTATGCGAAGTAATCTTCCTCTTCATCTGTAGACTCATCATCTTTTTGAACTCTGACTTCTTCCCTTTTTCCTGTGGATTGATCTTACACTACAATACATGAAAGTACAATCTCTTGGGCATGTTCCTTATTCACTTGTTCTTCTTTTCTTTCTCGCATTACTACAAATACTGTGATCTCTGGGACTTGGTCATTATTCACTTGTTCTTCTTGTTTTTCATTTCTTCTCCAATCCTTCCTTTATCATCTTCATTTTTTCCTGTAGATTTTTCTTGATCTCGTACTATTTCCAATCTTAAGAGTATGACTTCTAGGTGTCCTTCATTCATATTCTCTTCTTTTACCTTTTCTTGTTTTCTTTTCCAAACTTTCTTATATCTGATAGAAGGATCCATCATTCTTCTACAATCATGATCTATGTGACCATAATTGTGGAATTTGTAACATTCAATGTTATGTGGGTCCCAATAAGCATTTATTTCTTGAACATTTCTTCCATAAGCCATGCAATCTACAATTTTATGTCCAAAGTTAGTACAATAAAAATAATGACCATAAAAGAAATTTACATACATGGGAGTGAATGATCTTATTTGTGGTGCAGTCCTTTTGAATTCTTTCCTTGATTGATCATGATAATGATTGAGGCTTATTTCTAGCCTGAATGTGGAGGATCTTCTTGAAGATGTATCTCTATAATTTTTCTTTGATTTTGGTTGACCATGATTCCTTCCTTTGAGTACTTCTTCATAACACTTATTTTTTCCCTCATTCTTCTTTTCTGGAAAATTGGAGTAATTCTCTTCAACATTTTCTATGGACGATGTGGATGTTTTTTTCTCTTCAATGTTCTTGATGAGATTGATGATTTTGGATCTCAATGTGACAACTTCTTCTTCAAGCTTATCAACCTCTTCTTCTTTATTCATTATTTGACTCTTTATGACTTCTTCTCTTCTCTTTTATTCTTCAAGTTGGATCTTCAAGGAGATGATTTCCTTTTCAATTCTTATTTCTTCTTGACCAAAATTTTATTCAAGATGATTTAGGTCCTCAGTTCTTTCCTTCATATGATCTGTCAAAATATTTTATCTTTTCTCTACTTCCTTTCTTTCGGCTTCAAAACACTATTTCTCTTCCATTGCTTCATTTCTTAGTATTGCTATCTTGGCTTCCAAACACCAGTTTTATTCCATCTGACCTTTGTATGTTTCTTAAATATTTTTGGCTTATTCTAGCTAAGCTTTTAGTTTCACGATGACCTGTTGGGATTCTTTGGAACCTTTTTTAGAATCATTCTCTACTTCAAGGTCTACTATGCCTTCTTCACAATCTTCTTCTTTTGAATTTCTCTAACATGATTAGCATCTTTATTCTTGTTCTATTCTTGTATATTATTTATCATTGTAAGGATTTGTGATGAGATATTCCTTAAAGAAGAGGTTATGTAACTTATCCAAAAGTTATTTAGTTGATGAATATTTTCCAAACTTTTCTCTTATTGGATCAGGTAATCCTTCCCAGATGAAATCCATTCCTATTTTGTTCTTTCTTTTCAATTCCATCTTGGTCGTTGTTTTTGGCTTCTTTGTAGCAGTGTATCCTGTAACAACTGAGTACCAAACATCATATCCATGTTGCTTTAAAAAAAAAAAAAAAAAATTCTCCACATCTCATACTGCGGACCATTCTCACGATCGAACTGTGGTTTTCCATTTCTATACAAATTGTTTCTCTCCATGATATTCCTTCCGGTGGTTAAATTGTTTTCTTGAAGGACCTGCACTGATACCAATTTTTTGAATACTAAGAGGGGGTGAATTAGTATGAGCACTTTTACCACTTTTAACCACAATATGTTAACTTTATCTGCAATATTTCATCAATATATCATCAATGTATAATGAGAATATAAAAATAAGCAACATCATATCAACATCACATTAAATACGTAGTACACCATAATTTAGATGGAAACCCAAATGGGGGAAAAAATGGAATTATTTATTATATATCAAATAATACATTCATTGGAAGCACCAACTTCCCAATTCTCTAGCTACAACTCGAAGGAGGCTACAACCCCCTATTTATAGGCTCCAACATGAAGGAAGCTCCAACTCCCTATGTTCTCTAGAACCAACCAAAAGGAGGATACAACCCCCTTTCCTTACCCCATCTTGCCGCCCTGAAATATGAGTGTAGACCAAATGTCACTACCATAATCACTTCCACTGTCACTATCACCGTGACTACCACTCTCACTGCCACTATCATTGTCATTATTAACATGTCACATCAACCTGTCACCGACTAACCTGTCCAACTTGTCACTATCACTAATACTCAACCAGATCCTCTCACATGGATCATATACTACGGACACCTCTAAAATATATGTCCAACATCACCAACACATGCCTCAACCAAGAATGTACCAAACCATAAAATTGTACCCTATGAACCATCAACCGTGTACCACAACTTGTACGACAATGTTAGGAACCAAATATAAATATAGCATAGAAAAACCTCAGAATAAGTACTCAACGACTTGAAAAAGAGATAAATTTAGATAATATATTAATAAGCCTCTTTGAGGGGTAACCTCCTTATGCCCACATAAATGTCAAAATGCAAGATGATTCCAAATGAAAATGTCTCCTTGGTAGGAGATGGTAATACACAAGGAATGCAGGTCGACTCGTGGGCGCGAGACGGAATGAGACGGAAGTTCAATGCGGCTAGGGCCTAAACCCTAGCCGCCTCCACTCTGGGTTTTCATTTGCAGGGGCGCGGATCTTCGTTGGTAGCAGCCACTCAGGGTTCCCCACATATAGGGCCGCGTATTGGCGTTTTCAGAGCATCCTGCCTGAGTTTCGCCTGCGTTTTTGCATGCGTTTTGGAGCAGTGGTCTTGGCCTCCGTCTTGTTTTTTGTTGGTGGTCGACACCCTACTACGATGGCCCCAGATCCGATTGCCGAGAGGGGAAAATATCCTCTGGAAGCATTCAAAGCGTTAGTCCGCTCGACAGGACCCAAATCCAAGCCTTCTCTCTCATCTAAGTTTGTTAAGAAGTTGGAGGAGATCCCTTCTCTGGAGCTATCTCCAGAGGGACCTTGCAATCTTTCCCTCCTTCTAGCCGAAAAAGCCCTCATCGGAAAGTTTACGGGGTTATGGCCTAGCCCCAAAACGGTGGAGGCATGGATGGATGATCATTGGAAGTCGTTGATACAGGGAAACGTTACTCTATGCGCAGTAGGCAAGGTTTTTTTTGTCTTCAGTTTCACGAGAAAAGAGGACTGTGATCTATTTTTCAGATCAGGACCCTATTTCATGGGGTCGAGAGGAATGTTCTTAGACCCCTGGACTCTTGACTTCAACGCCGAAGCTGAGATCACCGCAGCCCCTGTTTGGGTTAGGCTACCTCACCTTCCCTTGCATCTCTGGGGGAAATATTCTCTGGAGGACATTGAAAATAAGCTTGGGCGTTTCCTGGACAGTGCGGAGCCGAAAGGGGACCAGTTTACCTGTGCTCACATCTGTGTTGAGGTTAACCTCGAGGAAGGTCTTCCGGAAGCCATTAAGCTAACCATGGGGGAATGGTGCCATATCCAAGAGCTGGACTACGAGCAGATTCCCTTTAAGTGCCTCCGGTGCCATGCTTACAGTCACTTCACAAAAAGCTGCCCCAAAGTCTCCGAGGAGCCGGGACCAGTCAAAGATGATGATTTTCAGCCCGTACGACGAAGGCAGCCAAGGCGAAAGAATCCACTAGCCCAGGCCCCGAAGGCCACTTATTCAGTAGAGGCAACTCTAGAAAATAAAAACAGCTTTGATGCACTGAAGGAAGATGAAGCCCTAGATCCAGAAGCAACAGCAATTAAGGAAGACCCTCCGGCAGGTGAAAGCCTCCCGGATTCCACCCCCCCAAATTCAGTAGCAGCGAGAGAAATTCGGGCTTCAAATCCGGAACCCTCTGCCCATGCAGGTCTGGCTGTTACAATCCCCTCTAGCAGCTCTGGGGGAACTTCTGAACCTGAAGACAATTTAGTTCCGTCTCCACCCCTTACCCGAGGTCGAAGGACCAACAAAGCGCGTAGAGAAAAGGAGGCGGCCTCCAACATTTCTTTGGGTTCTCAGAAAAAGCTGGATCCCTACATTAAGGGGAAAAGTTCAGCCCCCTCAGTATAATGCTTTGCTTCTGTCTTCTACTATGCTCACAGTTTGTGAGAATTTACTCATGTATGAACTCTTTGTCCTTCTCTCGAATTATCTCAAGGAGCAGATGGGATTGGTCTCCCAAGACATTCACAAGAAGGTTGGAAGCACTGTTAGAGGTCACCAACCTTCTTCAGAGTTGCAACTTTCTGATTCTGGCTTACCAGAATGCCGCTTAATGCAACATAACCGTTTTCGTCAAAAAAAAAAAAATGTCTCCTTGGTATATATAGGAGACTAGGAGGTATAATTGCAACTAATGGACTAAAGATGACATAAATAAAATAACATTACTAATGTAGTATGCCCCAATTAAGGGGTAATGAGCCACTATTTAGGGCTTAGCATGCCCCTCCCCTTGAGAAAAGTGTGGTCCACAATGCTTGAGTAACTCTGGATGCTTATGTATTAAAGACTCATCTTCCCAAGTGGAATCTTCAGTCGGTAGTTTCCTCCATTTAATGAGATACTCTGAAATGGGTCTATTCCTCAGCTGGCGAATTCTTGTGCCAGTGATGGATTCAGTCTCCAATATGATTTTTCCTTCCTCGTCAAGTTCTTTCAATATAGTTTGAACTGGGATCTTGTCACCTATAACCTTCTTTAAGCATGAAACATGGAAAACTAGGTGTACTCTTGAAGATGCAGGCAACTCCAATTTGTATACCATAGTACCAATCTTTTGCAACACCTTATAAGGGCCATAATACTTTGGTGATAATTTATTATCCTTCTTGGCTTGCTTAAGGGACATCTGTTTGTATGGTTGTAGTCTTAAAAACACCCAATCCCCTACTTCAAAACTTCTTTCATTGTGATGTTGATCTGTTTGTTGTTTCATGCGATTTTGTGCCATGGTGAGGTTTTCCTTTAATATTTGGAGAACTTGTTGTTGATGCTCGATGTGATCTTCCACTGGTTGTACCTTAGATTTTTATTTTAGAGAAGAAGTGATGGAAGGAGGTTGGTATCCATAGAGTGCCATAAATGGTGTCATTTTTGTTGCAGTATGAAAGGAAGTGGTATACCACCATTCTACCAAGGGTAACCATTTGAACCATTGTGTTTGTTTATCAGAGACAAAGCAACGAAGGTATCCTTCCAGACATTTGTTCACTATCTCAATTTTTCCATCAAATTGAGGATGATAGGATGAGCTATGAGGCAATTGAGTACCCAAACAAGAAAATAATTATGTCCAAAAATGTCCAGTGAAGATGGGATCTCTATCGCTTACAATAATCTTTGGGCTGCCATGTAGATTTTGAACTGTCTCCACGAATGCGGTGGCAACTGTACTGGCTTTGAAGGGATGATAGAGTTCACAAAAGTGTGTGTACTTGGTCAGTCTATCAACAATCACCATGATGACACTCTTTACTTCAGACTTCGGTAACCCTGTGATGAAATCCATGGAAACCTCCTCCCAGTGCTAACTTGGGATGGCTAATGGTTGTAAAAGACCTAGGGTCTTAATTGTTTCCACCTTATTTAGTTGGAAAACCAAACATTCTCTCACAAACCTTTGAACATCAGTTTTAAGGCCATCCCAAAAAAATTCCTTCTTGAACCTATGGTAGGTTTTCAAAAATCCTGAGTGCCCTCCTACTGGAGAGGTGTGCAATTCCAATAGTACCTTTTTTTTTATTTGGGATTTCTTACATAAATATAAGCGATCTTTGTACCATAGTGAATCATTTTTCCATGTAAATGTACCTAATGCATGTTGGACACACCTACCACACTTAGAGGGGGGGTGAATGAGT